>SKCR01012393.1:0-12738 GCA_019454045.1 Zanthoxylum bungeanum
ATCATAATAGGAAAGAATATTATGATTTCCGTTTTAATAATATATCCTTAACATTGACAATGGTGCAAACCACCAAACCTACTTTAGGTGGAGAATCTCATTTGTTGAATTTTTCGGTGCAAGCTTCCAAATAGTGCTTGTTTTTTCTTTGACTTGTGGAGCAAAGCTCCAAGTTTACTTTAGGTGCATTTGTTAGTTTGTTATAATAGTGAGCTTGAGTTTCATTATAAATAGGAAGTTCATTTGAGAGCTCAAACTATCCCCAACAAGAAGCTCTATATAAAGAGAGCTTAGAGACTGTTGTTAGTGTGTGAGGTTTTTTTGTACAAGTTTTGTAATGCTTGTAAATTCTATTCAAGTAGTAATAGAGAGTATTTATTTTTCCTCACAAACACTATTTAGTGATCAGAGAATCACAACAAGTGGTATCAGTAGATTTGGTTATATGTTGGGGATCCTAGAGGTGAAGAACGGAACTTGGTTCGAAAAATTCGGATTTCGAGAAAGTTATCAAAAATCAATTTTGAGCATACCATCAGCTTGTTCACGTCAAGATGAGCACAATGGTATTTTGCGCTAATCAAACGGAGCAACAGAGACAATGTATGCACCTTCCAAAGAGCTGCTCACGTGCCGCCACACGTATCACGTGCCGCACACATTCCTAAGGTTGAAGACGACACACATGTCTGCCACGTCAGCACCACGTCAGTAATTCTGATACAGTCATCTCACACGTCAGCAGTTCCGATACAATCATCAGCAACGTCATTGACACGTCCTCAGTTTTCGGTACAATCAACTGCCATGTCATTGCCACATCATCTGTTCTGGTACAGTCAGCTGTCATGTCAGTATTCTGGTCCAGTCTTCTGAGGTTGAAGACGACACATGTGTTTACCACGTTAGCACCACGTCAGTAATCCCGATACAGTCATCTCATACATCAGTACTTCCGGTACAATCATCAACCATGTCATCAACACATCATCAATTTTCGGTACAATCAGTTGCCACGTCATTGCCATGTCATCAGTTCCGGTACAGTCAGATGCCACGTTAGCATTTTCGATCCAGTCAAAAGCCACGTCATTTTCCACGTATCAGACACGTCAGTAAACCTGATAAATTTCTTTGAGCTCCCTGATGTCTCTGAAATTTATATTTTTTACCCCATAAGTTTTAGAAAATTATAAATCGGCCCCTGAGTCGGATTTGGATCAATGAATAGTCAAATCATTTATTTTCGATCGTTCTGGACGTAACAGTGACATCCGATTTGTGAAAATCAATCCCGATTTTGTCCTATTTTTATTTTAAACTTTAAACTTAAAATGGAAATGGAAGATTCCTCTGCTGATGTGATGATCAAGCTGACAACAACCTAATTCTTTGTGATTTGTATTCTAAATATTTTTTGGTCAAAAAATGATGCCTCGGGAATTATTTCCACTTGGTGATTATTCAATATCGAAAATCATTTCTGCATATTGGAATATAGGAAAACGAAACTGAAGATAAGTAATGGTCGAGCATGTAGAGACTTGACGATGTTATCTATCTCTATGCTCTTTCTGGATATTAGTGACGAAAGGATTATACATATATGATTAATCTTAATGCCCAAAAGGATTATACATATATCATTACCATAATGGTCGAGCGAAATTAGAAATGGCAATTTCACCCACAAACCAGCAAACTCGGTGCCCGCCCGACATGGGTAGGATTTGATATGTCTTTTAGTGGATAATGAGTTGGTATTACAAATCAAAATCTGATAATATAGTGGGTGGGTTTGGTAAATGGACAAACATGTCGCATACCCGCATTGGGCATCCGCCAACCCATCACTCTCTTATTTTATTTCTATTATATTATTATTAATAAACTAGAATTGGGTGCTATGTGACGAGGTTATGAGATGAACATTTTAACTTAGTATTGAATATTTGATGGTTGTTTTTTTTTTTTATTATGTCATTTTATTTGGGATTTTTTTCTTGTTAAAAATAGTACTTATGATGAACTTATATATTAAGTGTATTATTGTTTTAATGTTAATTTTTAATTTTTCACATGTAGTCTCTTTTATCAAAATGTTATAAATTTATAAATTTTATTATTAATTTAAAATTAAGTTCAATCGAATGTATTGTATCATTTAAGTGTTTGAAATTTAGAAAGTCGTTAAAAATTTGTCGGATACTAATACGGGTTTGATATTGTTAAATAAAATATGCAATGGATAATGGGTGAGTTTAATTTTTTGTTTTGTTAATTTCCTTTTTGCCCCTAATATCAAAATTCTCAAAACAAAATTACCTTCTAGACATTCAAAAAAAAAATGTCCATCTTCTAGAACTAGCCAATGCCCAATGACCGTACGGAGCACAAAAGATTCCACAAGCCACCCCACCTTTCTCCTCAAGAAATCCGAAAGAACCCATATTTGGAAAATTTAGTCTATTTTATATTGAACCCTGAAATATAAAATCTGAGAAATTTGTAGAAACAATCATATTATTCGTCTAATTTACAAAAATCATGTAATTTAATTTTTCAATTTTTGTAACTAAGAAAAAGTAACAATAATACATTTTAAGTATTATTGCAGAGACCGTGCTTGTCTACTATAATTGACATTATTATGGTTCGACAATATGATATTATAGTAGGAACAGAAAATTCTTCGAATATTGTTATGTGGATGGAGGAGGGACATGTCCATTGGATGGTAACCAATAGGGACATGTCCATTGGATGGTACCCCATAGGGACATGTCATCCAATTGGAAATAACATGCCCATAGGCCCCAAGAGATGCATGAGAGGAGTATAATCCTTTGGAGGGTTGCACATCAACCCAAAGGGTGCCCTTAAGGCATCATTCCATGCCTTTATAATGAGGGCTGTATGTTCATTTTAAGGATGTGAGAAAAATCTGAATTCATCCTAATTGAATGAGTCTCATTTACCGTTTGAGTCTGAGAGAGTTCCACTATTTTCAAGTTCATACACTTGTTAAGGAAGCGCTCATTGAACAAGAAGTATCTAAGGAATCCTGGGAGAACATTGGCCACTTCGAATCCGTAGAGCACCAGAGACGGAGGCTAATAAGTTCTTAAGGACATAGAGATCTCGACTTGGATTCGTTATCATATTTTCCAGGTTTTTCTTACATCTTGAGTTTTATGGTTTTGCATAGATTGATTGGATATTCTGGATTGGATTTGTTTGTTTACATGTTAAATTTACTGTTTAATGACACTATACCACCAACAAAAATCGACAAACTTTGAATTTTTTTTATCCAAAGTCCCCGTGCAAAACGGATAAACCATGGCAAGATGACACAAACCACAGTCCTACAGTTGGCGTTACAGAACGAAAATATGTCCAGTCCTCCAAGCTGGATCAGTGCGCTTTCCGAGCCACATAGGATGAGCAGTATGTAGATCTGGAGATATCGAAAGATTTCGTCTCCAGCTGGAAAACAGAAGGGTACACTCATTTCCATATGGGTGCTGTGAGAGTTATTCTCACTCTCCATGGAAGGAAATGCATTGATGACTTGCTTCTTTTCTCTTTGGATGGTGGAGTCATACTATCAACTATCACGACATTTATGGCACATCAAAGATCTTTTCCCAAAGAAGTCCAGAACTTTACAAAAGCAATCCCCACTATGGATCTCCATCCAAGCAACATCTGTAAAGTTATTTCAAAGGTTCATAAAAAGCATCAAAGTCTCAAAGATCTCCAGACAGAAGATCTTAAAGATGAATGACCTTACTTCTTTACGTCTTGTCACCATGAAAGACGTTGATCTTACCATTCAAGCTTGGATTCTGGAAAAACTTCCTTCCTAAAGAAGAAACCAAGGGTTATGACCCTTATAAAAGGAGGTTCGTCTTCAAAGATAAGATTCAGGAATTACACCAGATCATGGCGAATATCTCAGAAAAGCTCAGTCTTAGTAATGAAAAGACTAAGACAATTATTCAAGAGAAATTTTCAAGATGGCCTATTCGCCCAAGAGCTGCTATAGATTCAACTTTTGTAGGGTTTTTAGGGGCTAAATCCGGTAACGCAGCGGAAGCGGTGGAAAATCAAATTTTCCGATTTCAAAATCTTTTTCTCGAATTAATTAAATAAACATATTTATTTAATTATCCAATAATCAAATTATGAAAATAAAATTCAATAAATCATATTTAAGTGAATTTACCGAATTGCCCTTACACTTGGTACTTTGTCCATTTTAGTCCGAAATTGATCAAATCAATTTTGAATGATTCTAAATCATTTCTAAGATGAACTTAGCATGTTCAAAATATCAAAACACCAAGGCAACACAAATCCCAAATTTTTACTCCTTGGCCGAGAGCCTCACTTGGGGGGGGGGGGGGGGGGGGTTGTGCATTTTCAATTTCATGCTTCAAAACACATCAAGATGTAATCCAATGAACATGAAACTTTATATGCATCATATACACATCCTTATACACAACATAAATGAAAAGCCCCAAATTTGGATGAGGCCATGAACCCTAATTTTTCAATTTCTTCAAATTGGACAAATTAGACCAAATTGGTTAAATCAATTACTTTAATCATCATTCTTCCATCCAATCAAAGTCTCAACACAATGAAACAACTCAAGATCAAATCTAGGTCATCTAAGAGTGGGTCAACAACTCTAGATTAGCAACAAGGTTTCCAAAACCATAAAAGAATACTTATAACCAATAGTCACAAGCTTCCTTCATCATACATGTTATCACTTTCAACAAAACTTCCATCATCAAAAACACAAAGAATAAAGAAAAGAATAACATAAGAACATCACAAGATGTAGCCTAGATCCTAAGGAACATTTTCCTTTCTAATGGTAAGTTGAAGAAACTTACTAAAATCCAAGCTTTCTTTGTTTTTAACTTTCTTCCTCACAAGCTTTCTTTGTTTCCTTAATGGAGTTTCTTTGTAAAGTGTATTAGGTTACCAAATGTAAATGAAATGAAAACAATGTATATTTTGAAAAATAAGCCCTTGGCCGAAAATCAATAAAACATATACAACAAAATTAATTTCAATTTCATTTGACATTTCATTTGGTCAAGTTTATTAAATATCTAAAAAACACTTTAAAGATATTTTATAAAGTCAACAAAGGCAACTTAATCATTTTAAATCAAATATCCAAAGTTAAGATATTTATATTTTAATTAATTTAATCATTTAACAATTAAATAATTAATTAATTAATTAAATACAAATATATTAAATATATGTATTATTTTACATTAAATATCAAATACATATATTCATTTAGGATATTAGTCAAATATCTCAATTTGACTATTAATTAATGTGTTATTAAATTAATCAAGTATTAAATGTAAATACACAATAATTAAGTAAATGACTATCGGGTCCCTTTAGCATGTATTTTGCGTTTAACCTTTAAACGACTTTATAAATAATCAACATTATTTATATGTGTTGCTCTAGTGCTCTACGAGTATATTTCATTATTGAGACTCTCTAGATTCAGGTATATCCGTCACGAAATCCAATTTCGTGTCCATAATTTATCCACTCGTAAATTATGACGATCACGGATAATCTCGCTGAATCATACAGGTCGAGGTCATGGCAAATGTATAATTCCTCTGTCACAGGTATCCGGATAAATCCCATAGATATAGATGTAAACGTCAAATCTCTATGGGGATTATCCAGTCGACTATTCTATTAGCAATCTCAAAAAGAATGTTTAGAACTAGCTTCTAAACTTTACCACGGGCCCATGGTTTTATCTGATTGCTAATCATATGGACTACCTACTCTGGTACACAGAACTGACGGATCCTATCTTGATACACATAGGACACCCTGAGGATCTATCTACACCCAACGAACAGGTGGAGGTCTGATCTTAATAGATCGGTGATGTGAATGCCATCTAAGTGTAGAAGATGTCTCATGTGCCCACAATGGCATCTCAAGTCTAAGAATCACAAGTGCTACTCAACCCGAGAAGATTCTTATTGACGTTGGTGTACCATCCATTAAGAATCTTCGGTGAGTCGTTCAGTGTTTATCCGCTATAAACACCCACACGTCTATACTAGTCTCCAAGACTAATGGTTCATTGAGAAACCATTGGAATCATATATTCCAGTATACGACATGTACCGGTCTCAACAGGTTTACTATACTGACCAAGTAGTGTAAACCTTGACCAGCAACAGTTGAGAATGACAACGTCATGATACAACTCAATTTCAGTTGCGACGCTTTTGCAACAGTATCATGACTAATCATTCTAAGGTTATTACGTCTTTACCATATAAGAAGATACATTATATTATAGAAACTACATATATTATTCATAATAATAATATTTTACAGAAGTATTCAAAAGAAATACAACCGGGAATTGGCGCTCTGAGCACCAACCCCAACAAAATCTCCCACTTGCTCTAGTGCCAAAATCGATTGTATCTAATACCCATCGATTCCACGTGTTTATCAAATAGCTTCGGAGGTATGGCCTTCGTCAGCGGGTCTGCTACATTATCTTCACTCGGTACCTTGCACACGACAATATCCCCTCGCGACACAATCTCTCGAATGATGTGGTACTTGCGTTCCACATGCTTCGACTTCTGATGCGCCATCGGTTCCTTTGCTTGCGCAATGGCTCCAGTATTATCACAGTATAACGGAATCGCATTCTCGATACTTGGGACAACTCCCAATTCTGTGATAAAGTTCTTTATCCACACAGCCTCTTTTGCAGCTTCAGAAGCTGCAATATATTCCGCCTCAGTGGTGGAATCTGCTGTCGATCCCTGTTTGGAACCCTTCCAACAAACTGCACCTCCGTTAAGGGTAAAGACAAATCCAGATGTAGACTTTCTATCATCGGGATCCGATTGGAAATCGAGTCTGTATACCATTAACCTGCAGTTCATTTCCTCCTCCTAAATTATTAACTTATCCTTGGTACCTTTAGATACTTTAGGATATGTTTAATGGCCATCCAATGGTCATTACTTGGATTGGACTGATATCGACTAGTTACGCTAACAGAGTAACTGATATCAGGCCTCGTACATAACATGGCATATATTATGCTACCCAAACACGAAGCATAAGGTTGGTTAGACATTCTAACCTTCCCATCTTCTATTTGTGGACACATCTTCTTTGAAAGATGGATCCCATGTCTGAACGGTATGTTTGATGTCTTACAGTTACCAAAACTATATCGTTCCAAGATCTTATCTATGTACGTTGATTGGGATACCCCAATCAGCCTCCTTTGTCTATCTCTATAGAGTTTTATCCCTAAAACATAATAAGCTTCTCCCAGATCCTTCATAGACAAATTCTTACAGAGGTACGCTTTTACGCTTTGTAACATACCTAAATCATTCCCAATGATTAGGATGTCATCAACATATAGGATTCTTATACACACAGGATTCTTTCGAATTCTTGAGAAAACCAGACGATCTAATAATCTCGTCGAATCGAAGATTCCAACTTCGTGAAGCTTGTTTAAGTCCATAAATGGACTTCTTAAGCTTACATACCATGCCCGAGTTTTCGCTGGACGCAAAACCTTCCGGCTGTTCTATATAGATTTATTCATCAAGAAATCCATTTAGAAAAGCCGTTTTGACATCCATTTGCCAAATCTCGTAGTCATGATATGCAGCTATAGAAAGCAAAATCCGAATAGACTTAAGCATTGCTACCGGCGAAAAAGTTTCATCGTAGTCGACGCCAGGTCACTGCGTGTAACCTTTTGCTACCAGTCGGGCCTTGTAAGTCTCAACCTTACCGTTAGGCCCGCGCTTCCTCTTGTAAACCCATTTACAACCGATAGGAACAATTCCTTCGGGAAGCGGAACCAAGTCCCAAACTTGATTCTCATGCATTGAGTCTATCTCGGATTTCATGGCACTTTGCCATTTCACAGAGTCGATGTCCAACATCGATTCTCTATAGGTGAAAGGATCTGTCTCTTCAACTAAGAGAACATCCAGACTCTTTTCTTGTATCAAATACAAGCGTTCAGGAGGTCTAGATACATTTTCCGACCTACGGAGTGTGTGTGTTGGAGGTCCTTCATCTACTTGAACTTCAGGTTCCTCCGTTGGTTCGTTGTTTTCAGGTTGGACTTCATCAAGCTCAACCTGTCTATGATTACCACCTTCTGACAAAAATTCTACTTCTAGAAATTTTGCGAAGCGAGCTACGAACACATTTTGATGCTCGGTATCCTAGAACATATATCCCCTCGTATTCAAAGGATATCCGAAAAACCTAAACTTTAGCCCTCGAGGCAAAAGCTTATCTTGCTGAGTCACCCTGACATAGGTAGGACAACCCCAAACCTTAATATAATTAAGATTTGGTCTCCTACCGAACCATATCTGATACGGAGTCGTAGGAACAGCGTTTGAAGGAATCTTATTCAAAAGATGTGCGGCTGTTAAAAGAGAGTAGCCCCAATAATAATAGGGCAAATCTGTGAAACTCAACATTGATCGGACCATATCCAATAAAGTCCGATTTCTCCTCTCAGATACTCCATTGTGCTGTGGGGTACCTGGAGGAGTATATTGAGCGAGAATCCCATTCTCTTCATATAATCCATGAACTCACCACTCATATATTCGCCGCCTCGATCTGATCGAAGACATTTAATATATTGACCAGTTTGTTTTTCTACTTCATTTCAGAATTCTTTGAACTTTTCAAAGGTTTCCGATTTATGTCGCATCAAATAGACATAACCGTACCGTGATAGATCATCGGTAAAGGTAACGATGTATGAATAACCACTGTGAGCAGTTTGACTTAGTGGACCACATACATCAGAATGTACGAGTTCCAGCAAGTTAGTGGCATTGTGTCCAACACCAGAAAATGGGGCTTTGGTCATCTTACCCTGAATACAGGATTCACAAGTTGGATATGATTCAATGGTAAGATGTGGTATCAAACCATTCCTAACCAATTGGGTAAGGCGTTTAACGCCAATGTGACCAAGCCTCATATGCCAAAGTTCAGTATATTAATTACAGGTAAACTACATTTATAATTTATTATTAATATATCTTTTGAAGTTTGCATTGTATAATGTGTAGGGGTTTTTAGGGGGTGAATCCGGTAACGCAGCGGAAGCGGTGGAAAATCTTTTTCGATTTCAAAACTTTTTCTCGGATTAATTAAATAAACATATTTATTTAATATTCCAATAATCAAATTATGAAATAAAATTCAATAAATCATATTTAGGTGAATTTACCAAATTACCCTTACTTGATATTTTATCCATTTTAGTCCGAAATTGATCTAATCAATTTGAATGATTCTGAATCATTTCTAAGATGAACTTAGCATGTTCAAAACATCAAAACACCAAAGCAACCAAAATCCCCAAATTTCTTCAATGGCCGAGAGCTCCATTAAGGGGGGGTTTGTGCATTTTGTCATTTCATGCATCAAAACACATCAAGATGTAATCCAATGAACATGAAACTTTGTATGCATCATATACACACACAAAATACACACATATATGAAAAGCCCCAAATTTGGAATTGGTCATGAACCCTATTTTTCAATTTCCACAAATTGGACAAATTATACCAAATACATTAAATCAATTACTTCAATCATCATTCTTCCATCCAATCCAAGTCTCAACACAATGAAACAACTCAAGATCAAATCTAGGTCATCTAAGAGTGGGTCAACAACTCTAGATTAGCAACATGGTTTCCAAAACCTTAAAAGATGTTTACAACTACATTAGTCACAAACTTCCTTCATCATACATGCTCAACACTTCAATCAAACTTCCATCAACAAAAACACAAAGAATAAAGGAAGAAATAATCTAAGAACATCAATGTTGAAGCCTAGAACCTAAGGAACATTTTCCTTTCTAATAGCAAGTTTGAAAAACTTACTAAAATTCCAAGCTTTCTTTGATCTTTCTTTCTTTCTCAAGCTTTCTTTAAGTTTCTTCAATGGAGTTTCCTTTTTGTAAAGTGTATTAGGTTAAGTGTAAAGTGAAATGAAAATCAATATATACTTGTAACATTTAAGCCTTGGCCGAAAATCACCTTGGCTTTTACAAGTTTAGCAATTTCAATTTCATTTCAAATTTATTTAGTCAACTTGCATAAATATCTAAATACAACTTTATTAGATATTTAATTAAGTCAACAAAGGCAACTAATATCATTTACTTTAAATATCCTAATGTAAGATATTTATATTTTAATTAATTTAATCATTTAACAATTAAATATTAATTAATTAATCAAATATAAATATATTAAATATATGTATAATATTTACATTAAATATTGAAAACATATATATATTTAGGATATAATTCAAATAACTCATTTTGACTATTAATTAATGTGTATTAAAATTAATCAAGTAGTAAATGTAAATATACAATAATTAGGCAAATGACTATCTAGTCCCTTTAGCATGTATTATGCGTTTAACCTTTAAACGACTTTATAAATAATCAATATTATTTATTAATGTTGCTCTAGTGCTCTACGAGTATGTTTCATTATTGAGACTCTCTAGATTCAGGTATATCCGTCACGAAATCAAATTTCGTGTCCATAAACTATCCACCCGTAGATTATGACGATCACGGATATCTCGCTGAACCATACAGGTCGAGGTCATGGCAAATGTATAATTCCTCCGTCACAGGTATCCGGATAATCCTAGAGATATAGATGTAAACGTTAAATCTCTATGGGGATTATACAGTCGACTATTCTATAGCAATCTCTAAAAGAATGTTTAGAACTAGCTTCTAAACTTTACCTCGGCCCATGGTTTTATCTGATTGCTAATCATATGGACTACCTATGTTCTGATAACCAGAACTGACGGATCCTATCTTGATACACATAGGACACCATGAGGATCTGTCTATACCCAACGAACAGGCGGAGGTCTGATCTAAATAGATCGGTGACGTGACTGCCATCTAAGTGTAGAAGATGTCTCATGTGCCCACAATGGCATCTCAAGTCTAAGAATCACAAGTGCTACTCAACCCGAGAAGATTCTTATTGACGCTGGTGTACCATCCATTAAGAATCTTCGGTGAGTCGTTCAGTGTTTATCCGCTATAAACACCTACACACGTCTATACTAGTCTCCAAGACTAATGGTTCATTGAGAAACCATTGGAATCATATATTCCAGTATACGACACGTACCGGTCTCAACGGGTTTACTATACTGACCAAGTAGTGTAAATCTTGACCAGGAAACTGTCTGAGAATGACAACGTCATGATACTTCTCAATGTCCGTTGCGACGCTTTTACAACTGTATCATGACTAATCATTCTAGGGTCATTACGTCTTTACCATATAGAAAGATAGATTATATTATAGAAACTGCATATATTATTCATAATAATAATGTTTTACAGAAGTATTCAAAATAAATACAACCGGGAATTGGCGCTCTGAGCACCAACCCCAACAAAATCTCCCACTTGCTCTAGTGCCAATATCGATTGTATCTAATACCCATCGACTCCACGTGTTTATCAAACAACTTTGGAGGTATGACCTTCGTCAGCGGGTCTGCTACATTATCTTCACTCGGTACCTTGCACACGACAATATCCCCTTGCGACACGATCTCTCGAATGATGTGGTACTTGCGTTCCACTTGCTTCGACTTCTGATGCGCCCTCGGTTCCTTTGCTTGCGCAATGGCTCCAGTATTATCACAGTATAACAGAATTGCATTCTCGATACTTGGGACAACTCCCTATTCTGTGATAAAGTTCTTTATCCACACAGCCTCTTTTGCAGCTTCAGAAGCTGCAATATATTCCGCCTCAGTGGTGGAATCAGCTGTCGATCCCTGTTTGGAACTCTTCCAACAAACTGCACCTCCGTTAAGGGTAAATACGAATCCAGATGTAGACTTTCTATCATTAGGATCCGATTGGAAATCGGAATCCGTATACCCGTTAACTTGCAGTTCGTTTCCTCCATAAATTATTAACTTATCCTTAGTACCTTTAAGATACTTTAGGATATGTTTAATGGCTATCCAATGGTCATTACCCGGATTGGACTGATATCGACTAGTTACGCTAACAGAGTAACTGATATCAGGCCTCGTACATAACATGGCATACATTATGCTACCCAAACACGAAGCATAAGGTTGGTTAGACATTCTAACCTTCTCATCTTCTGTTTGTGGACACATCTTCTTAGAAAGATGTATCCCATGTCTGAACGGTATGTTTGCTGTCTTACAGTTACCAAAACTAAACTACCGTTCCAAGATCTTATCTATGTACGTTGATTGGGATGACCCAATCAGCCTCATTTGTCTATCTCTATAGAGTTTTATCCCTAAAACATAGGAAGTTTCTCTCCCATGTCCTTCATGGAGAAATTCTTACAGAGGTACGCTTTGACGCTTTGTAACATACCTAAATCATTCCTAATGATTAGGATGTCATCAACATATAGGACTAAAAATACGACCATGCTCCCACTGGCCTTCTGATACACACAGGATTCTTCCGAATTCTTGAGAAAACCAGACGATCTAATAATCTCGTCGAATCGAAGATTCCAACTTCGTGAAGCTTGTTTAAGTCCATAAATGGACTTCTTAAGCTTACATACCATGCCC
>SKCR01012394.1:0-12631 GCA_019454045.1 Zanthoxylum bungeanum
TACGTGCTTTATTATGTGTTTAGAATGCATGTTTAAGGGTGTAAGATGATGAGACCTTAACAAAGATAATAAATTGGTTGCCAATTTGCACTTGAAAAACCCTCACAAAATATTAAGCGTTTTTCCTTCCATTGAGTGATTCTTACTCAAGATCTGAGACTGGCATTGGCTTGTTGGCCAAAGTCAAGGCCTTTGTCCGTCGAGGATGTGTTTGAATCACGAAGACTTTGTTCCATATTGGCGTCTTGTCCAAGTTGTGGTTTGTTGGCCAAAGTCAAGACCACTTCTTGTCCATCGACATTGATTACAAAGCTTTCCATGGTCAATGGGTCGCGCTTGACTGGGATCACTAAGTTTGTTGTGCCAAAACCAGGCTTAGTTGATTCAGAGGAAAAAGGTTAGGTAATACATTGGATGTATTGGTATATATAAGATATATGTTTCGGACTTGGATGTCCCCCTACTGGATCTAGGACTTGGATTGGATCCAATTGATCTTAGAGATCTACCTAGTTAATTATCATACAATTTATTGGCCAGAGTCAAGATTGTGTGATATTTAACGGGATCCTAGCCCGCTAGGAAACACGGTTTCCCGAGTACTTGACAGAGGGTTAGAGGCTCGCCGAAATATGTGGGAGGCAAGAATTGAATTTGCAATATTCGTTTAATTACTTGCCATACGCGCTCAAAACAAATATCATTCTTCAAATATATTAAATGTTAGTTGGACTAATATTTAAATGTTGTTTTAACATATAGTTGGACTATATTCAAACTATTCATTTATAATTGATTTTATAATTGGATTATAGTAATCAATATAATTGATTTTAATCTATAAATTATAGTTGATTAAATAGTTGGACTATAATAATCATTATAATAAATAGTACATAAATCATCGATTAAATAGTTGGACTATTAAAATCAAGATATAATTGAAAGATTGACATTTAAAAACATAATCCTAGGGAAAATGTATTTAAATGGTTTAATTTTCAAATTGGGAATAAATTTTCAGGATGGTCCTGGAAACTAATAAGTTACTTTATTTGATAAAATAACATATTAGGCCTAAGCCTGGAGTTAAGCAAATAATAGAGCATATTCTTTGGAAGATTAATGTGATGATAACTTTAGTGCTTAATCCATTAAGCTTGTCGCAGTAGTCTCCTTAATTTCTGAATCAGAAATAAGGATTATATCTTTAAACTATGATACTGAAATTGAAGGATCTTCATAAATCTATACTTAGATTTTAGAAATACTAATATTGCAATAGTAAACTCTTGGAGAGTTAATGACTATTCTCAATGAGACAAAGTCAAACTTGGCAATTAGGCAAGTAGCGCAAGGCGCACCTTACTTTGATATTCTAGAAGGCCAAGGCTTGGGCAAAGGCTTCCGGAGTGTTGAAAATGGGCAAAGGCAAAATCATTATAGTCTTCTGGGAAGATAAAGGACATATCCCAAAATGTCTGCCTAAATGTGGCAAACAGGATCGCGGAAGCGTGACTGTCGTCTGGACAAAGCAGACCTGAAGGAATTGAAGACGAGCAAGGCTCTGACTTCAAATATGTTTGTCATAATTATATTCACTACTAGTATTAAAATTGGATTTTAAATTCTTAGTGTGATACATAAATATTTACTGATGTTGAGAATCTGCTATGAGCAGGATACTGACTTCAGTTGAGATTTAATCTGCGAATTCGAAACGGGACGAAAGTCGTTGTTTCAACCGTAGATACCTAAGTTTAGGAACTACCTTCGGGTATGTACCTAAATTTGGAAACTGTTATAATGTAACTAGTTTGACTAGATACATTATCTCTATATTAGTGTTTGACCCGCTGCGGGTAAACCTTAATATTTTAGAACAGTAAAGTGTTTCATTATATAAAGATGATATTGAGATAAACACATTAGATGTGAATAACAGAGTTTATATTTTGAATATAAATAAATCTCAAACATAACAAACAAACAAACAGCTCAAAATGATTTGATCAGAAGAAACTGATGTGGCATTGTTGTCTGGGACACAATCAAACAAGACTCGTATATCCACACTTTCGAAGAGTGGATACTTGGACTGATTTGATTCTAATCAAATAAAGTCTACGAATCTAGTTTATTGGGAAAAGTGCCTAAAACACAATTTACTTGGTAAAAGTACAAATGCCACAAATCTGTTTAGCCCTAGTTCATAATGAAGGAAGTGGGCCCATGTCTAGCTAGGCTAGAGGTGGTGTAGGCATTGCATTTTTGCATGTGAAACTCGATGATGAGTCTCAGTTGGAGGCACTACCTTATAGTTAATGATATTGTAGGAAACGATCGTCGAAAGGGAATCGGTATTTTGTTAGATCCTTATTCACTTGTTTAGCGTCAAGCTCACTTGTTGGACCACCGTTTAGAGCACCTTTGGCCCAAAAAACCCGCAAACCTTTTAACCTTGGCCCACAACCCTTGCCACCTACCTAAGCCCACTCACCAAACCAACACAACACCTAGCCCACCAAGAGAGGCCCACACGCCCAGTACCCTAAAATACACACAAATTAAATCAAATATTAATTAAATTAAACATTAACTAAATAAAATATTAATTAATTGATATACCAAATTAAATAAGACATAAAATATATTTATACCAAATTAAAATATTGTAACTTCCTAACTTTAAATATTATATACCTAACTTAACAAATTGCATGCCTAATTAAAATCAATCATAACAATTAAATATATTGTATTCCTAATCACAGCAATCAAATATTCAACCTTCCTAATTCACCAAAATTTGTCCCCCCCTCCAATCCATTGATTTCCTTATCCAACACCAAATCAAATCTCTCTTTAATACCAAATATCTTTTCCTTGTGAGACAATGGGAAACCCTAGCCCTTCTCTATATAAACAACCCCTAACCAAGTCATTCCCCCCTTCACACATTATTATTCATGTCCATACACAAAGCAAGAAAACCTTCACGAAACCTTCACAGCCCTAAGGACACACGTCCCTTTCTCCATTGACATCAGTAACACCCTTCAAATAACTTGCCACTCACGTAGCCACATTCATGCACACCAATAATGCACACACGTAAGCCTTTAACAAGCCTGCTCATGCGCTGCCCTCCAAGAAGCCACATCCCATGCAACACCTTCACGTACACTAGCCACTGACCTTGAATAACCGAGAACTGCCAGAGCAAACCAGCCCAAAAGCACGCTCCAACCAGCCCCCTAAAACACCTTAATCCACGCCAAAATAGTCACTAATACAGCCCCTGATCCACGCTATTAGCCCTCCATTTTCCCCTGAAATTGACGCCATTACTGCCCAAAAACAAACCTGAAACAGCCCATGTACTGCACGCCTAAATCACACCAAACAGCAGCCCAAATCCACTTAAAACATTCCCTAAAATCCTTAAAACAGTAACATAAAAAACTGCACTCTAAGCCTCCTTAAATAACCGAAAAACACAGCCCTTAGACCCCTAAAAAATGCAAAAACAGTAGCTTTGAAGACCTGAAACAGTGAGCAGAAAATACAGAGGAAGCAGCAGTAAAATGGAGGTCAAACAGAAAGCAAAACAGTAAAACAGTGAGCTAAGACGCTAAACCAGTGAACCAGAGAAGTTGAGGAGATTTAACCCTTCCGATCTCTGTGAAACGCAAGTCCGAAAGTCGGCAAAAAAGGTTAGACCTGAGGGTATTTTTCATACTCGTTTTCAGTTTTATTTTTATTATTTATTGAGTATTGTTCGCATGGTTATTATGTTAAAATGCATGTTGTGGCCCTTGAGTAGATAAATATGCATGTATTATGAAATATTGTATGTTGTGGCCTTGGAATAAAATGAAAGATGTGTCAACTCTCGCGGTAAATCGGATGGAAACCCGGACATAAATTTCATAGTCGATTCCGAATAGACGGTAGTATGATCTGTACTCGAGATACACTCCATGTACCGCTTGAGTAAACGGCGCATTCTTTGTTTTATGTTGCTTTGATTTATTTATTATTCGTCACTTGATTTCCGCATGTTATTTGTTTATGTAATGATGTGATCGACCGCATGGGCTTAGTAAGTTGGATTAAAGGTCCCCTATTTGAGGGGTTAAAATCTTTTACCACGATGTTTTGCCGCGCCGGTCGATGTATACTCGGCTAAATGTAAGATGTGTTCAATCGGGTATAAGAAGTCCGATATTATTATCTTTATTGTTTATATGCATGATGTGATCGAGCACATGGGCTTAGTAAGTTGGATTAAAGGTCCCCTATTTTGAGGGGTTAAAACCCTTTACCACGATTTTGCCGCGCCGGTTGATGTATATTCAGTTGAACGTAAGATGTGTTCAATCGGGTATACGAAGTCCTATATATTATCTTTATTTATTGTTTATATGCATGATGTGATCGAGCGCATGGGCTTAGTAAGTTGGATTAAAGGTCCCCTATTTTGAGGGGTTAAAATCCTTTACCACGATGCTTTGCCGCGTCGGTCGATGTATACTCGGTTGAATGTAAGATGTGTTCAATCGGGTGGTATACGAAATCCGATGTCATTATCTTCACTTTTTATATATGTATTGTGTTGATTGTCCATGGGCTTAGTAAGTGCGATAAAGGTCCTCTATTTTGAGAGGTTAAAATCATTACCAAGATGTTTGGCTCGCTTTAGCCCGTTATTATTTGGTAGGTGTCATCTATTCATCCGTTCATGTATGTGTCATGTTGTTTACTACATTTTGGAGGTCACTACTGTAATGCCGCAAAATGCATGTTTTCTATCTAGTCCCGTTCGAACGCGTTCTGAAACGCTATACGAACGCGAACCTTCTGTTTACCGTTCGAACGCGTTTACGAACGCTACACGATTGCGAATACACTGAATGAGTCATTTTCATCCCATGTCATGTATAATTATTTCTTGGAGGATTTCTCTTATATTATGTAATCAATCACATCATTTGTATCCCTGCATCTATCTGTTGATGTGTTAATGAGATGGTATTCAAACATGATTTAGACTATTTAATTGTTCATGTTCAAGCATGATTAGTTATTTATTTTGCATTTGGAATGGGTATCATGTTTAGGTTGTTCTTTGTTTTCCGTATTATATGATCGAAGCATGTTCTTGAGATTTTCGTGTGCTATTGCATGTTTGCCGTTGTGATAATTATGTTCATGCATGTTAACATAGAAGCATAATTATCCTTGAAAATATGTTGCTTAGGCTTGGTTAGATTATTGCACAATTTATTTTATTACAAGTGGCATAAGTAAGGGACCATTCCGAACCCAACTGTTTGAGGTCTTCCCTTGCGAGGGGCGAGTGCGGCCTTAAATCTTTGTCCCGGTTCACACCGGGTGGTGACTCCATTATTCTCCGGTTTAGTCTCCCGCGGGCTACTTCATACTCCTAACCGGGCCGTGATCCCGGGACAGCAAGCGTAGCCCAGTTTCTGTGTTCCCACAGTCTGGCGACTCCACTGGGGATAGAGAATCGGCCCCGAAATAATGTCTTGTAATATTATGATTTGTGCTTTAATTAACTGTGTCTACTGTGAGTTAAAAGGGGTTTAATCAAAGGTATATTGTTTAGGCTGGGTAATGGTTTGGTGTCTTCCTTCACTCACTACCTTTCTAGAAGGAAAAGCTGTTAAGGCACCTAGATAATCATCTACCTGTAGCCTATTGTGACAGACTAATTTGGAGGACTTGTTGCTTATTCCTGTCACCAAGCGATAAGAGCCTAAGAGGCTTGGGTACTTAAGAGAGCCTCGCTCCACCCTCCCTCTGGGGAATCTGCAACAAGAAATCCATTTGACAGTTATTCACACGCTATGACTTGTTGGCACGTACTTTAGGGTATAAAAAAGGTTCGCTCACTTGGTTGCTCGAACCCTTGAGTGGGGAGACCTAGTTGTGGGCAATCCTTCGCCAGGGAGAGTCTTTGTCTATACTCCCACAAACCCACAAGTAGACCGAAGTTGTATAACCTATAACAACTATTTCCTTGTGCTTTTGGACCATCCTCATTTGGATGCAGTTGGACGTTTTGTCAGAAATGCGAACTTGTTAGGCCATTTAAACTGGGACGAGTTCGTATCCTATGACAATTGGGCCAAAAGCTTCTGAAATGTTGATGGGCCACTCTATAGAAATTATCTTTGTATGCTTATGTTTAGGAACATTATCGTTTGGATCCATTCGGACCTTTTGTCATGAGGTATGGGCTTGTTGGGCCATTTAAACTGGGGTAAGAACATATCTTATGATGATTAGGCCAAAAGCTTCTAAAACGCCAATGGGCCATTATATGTTTGTGTTTAGGAACATTATCATTTGGATACGGTTGGACTTTTTGCCATGAGATGTGAACTTGTTGGGCCATTTAAACTGGGACGAGTTCACTCCTATGACAGTTAGCCCAAAAACTTCTAAAATGATGATAGGCCAATTTGTGTGAAAATTTTAATAAGTTGATATATTCTTTGTATCACATGCATCTCATTCATTTCATGCATACACACATCATGTTAATCCTTGGGTCTAAAAGCCATCATAGATTCCCGTTGGTTGGGGAAGAGTGAAGACTCACTAAAAGACCGGTAAAAAGATATGAGTACATCCGATAACGAGGTATCCCGGATAGATCAGTTGGAAAATGGTTTTGTTGGAAATTCTAATCCATGTCCCAAGATCAAAAGAGCAAACAAAACATATAAATGAATGAACAATATTGAAGTATGGCGGAATCATACTCACAAAGATCGGAATGCGGATGCGTTGATGAAACAAAAATTTTCTCCTTTGTGCAGTGAGGGTTTCGGCCAAACAGAAAAGAGAAGCTCCAAGCAATTTTTTATCCTTCCAAGCTCTAAGATTAGTTTCCCATAACACCTTTGTATGATCCCTTGATGGTGCTAGCCTTGTGTGTGATTTTATGTTCCAAACAAACACAAATTCTTCAAGTTTTTGCAACAAAAACAGAAAAGTGGAGAGGGCTGTGAGAGCTCACAGTTTCGGTCATGAGAGAATAGGAGAGAGTGTTATGATTTTTGTTACAAAAATCAATTTATATTTATGCCATAATATTTATTAAATTAATAATAAACTTATGACACAAATCATGCAATGGCTTAGAGTGTCAAACACTCAAACTCCATGCAAAACCATTGAGTGTATTGTACACTATCACCATGCAATGTATTAACAATTAAATAATGCATAAAATGACATGTTTCATGTGGGCCCCACACAACCCAAATGAAAGTGGGCCCCGATATTTCCGAAATACCGAACTTTCGTCGCGACGTTAATTAAATCGAATTTAAATAATAATTGCGCCTAGCGAAATTATTATTTACGTCGCTAACGAATTAATTCTAAATTAACTCGTTTGCCCGAATTAAAATCTAATTTTAATTTCGCGTCGAAATCAAATTTCGATTATTATATCGAATATAATAATTTTACGATTAATTCCAAATTAATCGTTCTCTCTCTATGTATAATACTTTATCCAAGATAAAGTCTCTCCGTAATTAATCCAAGATTAATCGAGTTTGAATCATACGTCATTGGTGAATCTTCGGGAAGCGACCCAAGAGATCTCTGGATATGTTGGCAGTAAATACGGCCGTCAGATTATCCGAACACGTACGTACCAAGTACTACGTTTTTACCGATTTACAAGACAAGGTTAGCCTCTAGCAAAACGCCATGCCTACCCAATTCTCCAGAAATATTCTTATTGGAATATAAGATCTATAACAGGCGTAGTATACCGTAGTATAGTGTATACTGATCCAGTATCGGATGATCACATGTAAGGCCTGGGGCTGGAGATGTGTCTGCCCCGTACGATACATATATCGGACATCAAGCAACTAGTCTCTTTGAATCGGATAATCCTGACCTTGTCATATTATCCCGATGGTTGCAACCATTATAGAGTACTAGTTCTGTATCCTGCGCGATCATCATCTCCATATGTCTGAAGTGATACTTCCTTCTTGACATCACACCCAATACACTACGATTCCCGATAAACCTAGAAGAGGTGTACACAGAACCTGTTAAAGCCCTGGACGACCAAAACTAAAGTCTACCGACTGTCGCAAGTACTAGCGATGCAAGTCTCAGGTTAAGACCATAAGCACCTACCCTGAAGCGGACTCCCATAGACACGCAGACATACTACCAATGGGATTCCGCGGGGTCTATCCAGAGCGAAGCTGTTTTCCGTACCATCGGTAAAACACAACCTCCTACCGCACTTGCATAAGTATCCAATACTCAAATATATGAGAACTATGATGTTGTGCCCTCACAACACGCACAAGTGCAGTACTAGTCTATTTCGCATTATCGATGTCCAATCTCGATAATACTACGACTAGGGATATTTAATGATTAAACCTTATGGATTGATATTGTCTCATATCATCTCAATCCGGAATTAATCATAGGGACTTTTACCATTTATATATCAAAGTAAATAAATTACAAAATGGTAAAAGGCAATTTCATTACTACATAGTTAATTTTGTACAATAATACAATATCATTTACAAAATAGTGACGCTATGGGTCATTACTGTCTAACAGGTTTCGCCAAGATTACCGAACAGTTGCAAGCCTTGACTACCGCCATGGCAAATATGGCTGTACCCCGTGCTGGGGGAAATTATGAGAATATGAGGCGTGAGGAGCCTCCGAATGGGTTAGGGGATGATATCCCCACTTTTGATGATGACATGGCAGAGTATGCAACAGGCAGAGTGATTGAGTCTCAGGCAGAATTTCAGAAGCTTCGGGATCAGGTTGAAACAGTTACCCACAAAATGAGGGGTAAACATGAAGAGTTGTTAGATTATGAGGCAATGACCTTCGAAGAACAGTTGCCAGGTCAGTTCAAGATGTCGGATATGGCTAAGTTCAACAGAAATAGGAATCCGAGTGTCCATCTGTGGTAATATGTCTCAGTTATGAGTTCAGTGGGCCTGTCACAGCGCCAAGTCCAAAAGATGTTTGGGATGTCACTCGAGGGGGCACCTATAGTGTGGTATCACAGCCTTGAGAAAAAGGTTAGAGAAGATTGGAGAGAATTGGCAGATGCATTTCTAAAACAATATGTTACGGACTTGGAGATTGATTAGTCACTCCGAGATTTGGAGAACACTAAGCAGAAGCCGGAGGAGAGCTTCAGGGAGTATATAGACCGCTGGAGAGGTCAACTGTTAAAGATGCAAACTCGACCCTCGGAGAAGGACCAGATCAAGATGATTATCAAGGGTACTAAGCCCTCAATTTATGGTAAACTAAGGAGAATGACTTCGATGATTGCAGATTTTCGATAGTTGAGGGAGACTGTTATGGATATTGAGGAGGAAGAGGCTGAGAGTAGAAAGTTTTATAGCCAGAATAAGAGAGCTTTTGGGGGGCCTCCGAAACCAAGTCCACCACTGCCAAAGTCGTTGCCATCAGAAACAGGCAATTCTCCAACCTTGGTAGACCTTTGTCGAAGGTGTTTGAAAAGTTGCAGGGACAATGACTCTTGAAACCCTTAGAAGGCAAACCACTTCCACACCCCCACCGCCACACATAAATGTGAACCTTAGCTACATGCCCATGACACAGACAACTGCACCCGCCTCAGGCATGAAATCCAAGACCTCATAGATTCCTATAAAATACCCGATCCAAGAAAATAACAACCTAACACACAGAAACCCTATACCAAACTACCACTCTGTTCCACCACCCACCTACATGATCAACTTCGGCCTACCCGAAACCTTTGTCCTCCAAACTCTCAACCACAGGCTTCTTACATTGAGATAGAAGATGGCAGTAGTGAAACATCGACTGCACATGCTCAAAGTATGGGACACATCAGGTCGTGTACATATCATGGCATACATGATCGATCCGACTGCCGAGGCGAACGGAGTCCGACTCATGTTGTCTCTCTCATCTTGTGTTTTAGGACACATGTCCCTAGATAGATAGACGCCATGTGATATTGGTAACAGTCCCCTCTTGGACTGATCCTTGTTGAATCTCTTCAACACTTTATCAATATATGTACTCTGGGAGAGTCCAAGTAGCTTTCTAGATCTATCCCGGTAGATCTTTATTCCTAGAATAAAAGCTGCCCCTCCCAGATCTTTCATGGAGAATTTCAATGAAAGCCAAGCTTTCACCGACGTTAACATGGGAATGTCATTGCCGATAAGCAATACATCGTCGACATAAAGGACAATAAAAGTCAGTGCACTCCCACTAACCTTCTTATATACACAAGGATCATCTTCATTTTGAATGAAATCATATTCTTTTATGATCTCATCAAAACGCTGGTTCCACGACCGCGATGCTTGCTTCAGTCCATAAATGGACCGATTTAACTTACAAACCTTGTTTGCAAGTCTAGGTGCGATAAAACCGTCAGGCTGTTGTATATAAACATCCTCCGAAAGGTTTCCGTTAAGGAAAGTGGTTTTAACGTCCATCTGCCATATTTCATAATCGTAATATGCAGCTATTGCAAGCATTATCCGAATGGATTTAATCATGGAAACGGGTGAGAAGGTTTCGTCATAATCAACTCCAAGTCGTTGACGATATCCCTTCGCTACAAGCCTAGCTTTGTACGTTTGTACGTTGCCATCCATGTCAGTCTTCTTCTTGAAGACCCATTTGCATCCAATAGGCTTTACGCCTTCTGGTGCATCAACCAGTGTCCAAACTTGGTTGGTATACATGGAATCCATTTCGGCCTTCATGGCTTCTTGCCATAAAGCGGATTCGATACCTTGTATCGCTTCCTCATACGTAGCCGGTTCATTATCCTCAATAAGATTAATATCTACATGAGGTGAGATCAGGAATCCATACCTCTCAGGTATTACCCTGATTCTCTCCGACCTACGCGGTCCTTGTGTATTTGAAGATTGTGGTTCAGTCTCATCCCAGATGGACTGTTCATGTTCCGTTGATAATTCATTGCCAAGAACAGTATCACTACGACTTTCATTGAGTTCTACTTTCTTCCCACTAAACACTGCATTTAGGAATTCCTTCTCAAGGAAAACCGCATGTAGAGCAACAAATACTTTGTTCTCTTGTGGGTGATAGAAGTAATATCCTTTGGTTTCCCTAGGATATCCAACGAATAGGCATTTATCTGATTTGGGTTCAAGTTTGGTACCTTCCAAACGTTTAACGTATGCCCAGCAACCCCAAATCTTCAGGAATGAGAACCCCGGTTTCTTACCTGTCCATATCTCATATGGTGTCTGTTCAACAGACTTTGACGGAACCTTATTCAAAATAAGAACTGCACTGTTTAATGCATATCCCTAGAAGGAAATTGGCAGCTCAGTGCGACTCATCATCGACCTTACCATGTCCAACAAGGTACGGTTTCTCCGTTCGGACACACCATTTAATTGTGGTGTTCCAGGAGGAGTCCACTGTGAAAGAATACCATATTCTTTCAGGTAATCTTGAAACTCATTACTTAAGTATTCGCCACCACGGTCCGACCGTAATGTCTTAATACTCTTGCCTGTTTTTTTTTCAACTTCGTGTCGAAACTCTTTGAATTTCTCAAAAGTTTCCGACTTGTGCGTCATTAGATACACATAACCGTAACGTGATGCATCATCGGTAAATGTTACGAAGTATCGATATCCACCTCTAGCCTGGCTAGACATGGGCCCACAAACGTCACTATGAACGAGGGCTAACAGTTCAGTGGCACGTTCACCTTTACCGCTAAAAGGTGATTTAGGCATTTTGCCTAATAAGCAAGATTCGCAGACGTCATATGAATTTGGATCAAATCCGTCCAAGTACCCACTCTTCGAAAGTGTGGATATGCGAGAGTGTTTGTTATGCCCAGACGACAATGCCACATATAATTTTCATCATTGGATCACTCTTTTAAGCCTTTTGTTTGTTAATTTATATGTAGGAGATTCATTTATATTCAAAATATAAAGACCATTATTTGCAACTTCAGTGCATATTTCTGCATCATTTTTATATAAATAACACCCAGTGTTTCTAAATACAAAAGTGTACCCATTTCGGGTTAACAAAGATACAGATATAATATTCCTAGTCAAACTAGGTACATAATAACAGTCATTTAGTTTAAGTACATGCCCCGAGGTCAGTTCTAATACAAAAGTACCCACGGCCAAAACAGCAACAGGAGTTCCGTTTCCAAATCGTAGATCAATCTCCCCTGAAGCCAGAGTCCTGCTTGTTGGACAAAATGACCCATAGCGTCACTATTTGCACAGATCATTGTGTTGCTGTAGCAAATTAACTATGTAACAATGAAATTGCATTCTCGTCATTTGTGATTAGATCACCATAGATATATAAATGAAGAGAGGTCCCTATGATTAGTTCCTGGATTGAGATGATATGAGACAGTATCAGTCCACGAAGGATTAATCATTAAATATCCCTAGCCGTAGTATTATCGAGGCTGGACATCGATAATGCGGAATAGGCTAGTATTGCACTTATGCGCGTTGTGAGGGCACAACGGCATAGTTCTCATATATATAAGTATTGG
>SKCR01012395.1:0-14136 GCA_019454045.1 Zanthoxylum bungeanum
TTTTTCCAACCTTATCCATTTATTATAATTGTTATGACAAATGGTGGATTATAATTGGATGACTTGGCATGAATTAATTATGCTTTATATATGTTCAATTTTGATTGGAAATTATAAAGTATATATATTGACATTTATTTGATAAATTTTGGAAAAGGACAAAAATGCCCTTGACCCCTAATTTCGTTTTTTATATAAAAAGGAGAGAGAAAAATTGTTTTGATCATCTTCATTCATTCTAAGCATCAGCCGAGAGCCTCCACCAAATGGGTTTCATGAGTTTCAAATTAGTTTGACAAGTTCATGAAGAATTTTGAAGGAAATTCAAGAAAAAAAAGCTTGGGAATTTGAAGATTAATAGGTAATCCTTCATCCTCTTGAGCTTAGCAAGTTGTTTCTTGTTTCTTGAATTATTAGATATGATATAGGGTTCCTTAAATTCTGAAAATTTGGGGCTTTTGGCTTTGGTGGATGAATTGGAGGTGGTATGGCATGTGTGAAGTAGAAATTGGGTGGAATTAATGTAATTTTGTATCCAATTTGTTCAAATTGTTGCTGAACATTTTGTTGTCATTCTAGAGTTATTTGAGCCACTCTAAGATAGCCTAGAATTGTTCTTGGTTGCTTCATGTGGTGGGACTTTGATAAATTTGATTAATCTTGAATAAATTGGTTTTAAAGCATGAAATTGGGAATTTTTGGTTTGCTGATCTGATCTTGTAAAACTGGAAGTTTTGTGATATATTTGATGTCTTATGAATGTTATGGATGAGTTTTGGGAGTTGGCACAATTGCCGGAAAGTGTTTCCGACTTGAAATAAGCGAAAACGGCCAAAAACGGCGTTACCAGGTGGATTTTGAGCCAACCGGGTGACGGCTGTCGAAACATTAATTCAGTCACTGTTCGGGCAGCCCGTGAACTGCCCCAACACTATTGGAGCTGACTTGGGCAGTTTCCATAAGTGTCGGGTAGTCAGTTCGGTCAAAAACGAGTTTTAGGGAATTTTGCGGTAAATGGATTTTTGTAAAAGTTTCGTGAGTTTTCACCATATTTATGTTGATATTTGATATTGAATAAATAGGTTTAGGTGAAATATGAATAAATTATTCATATTAGATATTGAATAATTTATTTGTTATTTTTTGAAAAAGTTTTAAGATACGATTTCGCCCGAACCCGCGCTTCCGCTGCGCCCCGACCCCAAAACCTCAACAATTTGACCTCTAGGGAATTAGAAACCACCAACTTTATCCTGGCATATTTTGAGCAACAGAAACATGTTGAAGGGCTTGTGAGGAAAATGAATTTCTGAAGTAATCATTGCTGATCATTTTGTTGTACTAACAAAGAAGGAATGCCAGGTTTCTGATTGTGTTTTAGTTGCTTACTCTAGTTTTAAAGAGCTTCTGGTTTTGATTGCACAATGCTTGTACGATTCCCTTGATGTTGATGGTGTTTTCAGGCACTATGGTATTTAAAGCAGCACGACAAGGGTAAAAAGGTAATTCCCTTCTAGGGCGAGATCATTAATACCGACCCGACCCATAAAAAGCCAGCAGCAAGGGCCCAAACACTTTGCAATAAGAGGCCGAGCACATTATGGTTACAGACCGACCACAACAGGTAGAGACTGAGCTCTTTATGATCGACAGCCGAGCACTTTGGTGCGAATAACCGAGCATTATCAGATCAACAACAGTATTCTCAATT
Organism: Zanthoxylum bungeanum; assembly: GCA_019454045.1. Lineage (NCBI taxonomy): Eukaryota > Viridiplantae > Streptophyta > Magnoliopsida > Sapindales > Rutaceae > Zanthoxylum > Zanthoxylum bungeanum. The sequence continues at coordinate 1,712 of SKCR01012395.1, forward strand.
CAAAGGATAATGATGACCGACCCCATGAAGACCTACCAGATGGCGATACATGCTCCGGAAGATGACACCCTATTCTTACGGATAAGAAGACAGTCCTACCTTCATAAGGGATACTGATGAAAGACAGTGTTCTAGAAGGATAAAGGAAGTAGAGAAGTAGAGATAGATTTGATAAAGGTTTCCTTGTGGGAATATGAGATTATTTCAAATAGGAATCCACATACTAGAAGGAGTCTGATTTCTTCACTATTATAAATAGAAGGGTAGATTATGTGTAAGGGAGGAGAATCAAAAACTTGTAAAAAGCACAAGAAATACGAGTTTCAGCAAAAAAGTATAGTCCTGTTTGTGTCCGTGGACGTAGGTCGGATAAAAATCCGCCAAACCACGTTAAATCTCATTGTTTGATTGGCGCATTATCTACCTTATGCTAAGTTTGCTTTTGGTTTCCCCCATAACCAAAAAAATTCACTATTGAAGGAGGATTGCCTCAGGAGTGATATTCCCGTATTGCCCTGAGACCAAAATCCACCGTCAACAGTTGGCGCCGTCTGTGGGGAACTTCGAAACAAAAAGCAGTTCACGAGAAAGACAATGGCAGAAGGCGGAAATCATCAATTTTCGGGGAGTCCAGCGACAGACTAGATGAAAAAGGTGGAAGAGAGCATGAAATCCATGATGGATCGGCTGGAGAGAATGGAAGGAACGAACAACGAGAGACCAGACGTCGAAACCAGTCGAAGAAAAAGTGAAAAAGTAGAAGGGAAAAGGGTGATAGATACAAGTGAAGACGATGGACCAAGGAGGAGGGGCCCCTACAGGATAAAATCCATAGTTGTAGAAAAAGATTCACAAACAGAGGACACATGGGAAGAAGAAGAAGGAAGACCATCACCAGATCCATCCTATGATAGTCTCCGCAACTCCAGAAGAGAAGACATGGAATATAGCGAAGATGTACGGGAAATTCCAAGACATGAGGAACGCCGCACACGGGGCATTAGACGCACAGAGGGGCACAGAAGATGACATGGCGGCACAACCAGTGAGATAAAGTCTTGGTTAAAAAAAGAGATGACCAAGTGGGGGGTAGGTCTCAAGACCGATGCAAGTGATGCCCGGGACGGTGAGGAGGAATCTCTCCTCACGGAAGAAATAAAGTCGGCAAAATTCCCAAAGCGATTCAACATGCCAACCATGGCACCTTACAAAGGCCACTCTGACCCGAAATCGCACATCGAAAGCTTTGTCCTGTTAATGGAAGTCCAGGGAGTGGTAGGAGATGCCATCTGCAAAGTGTTCCCCCTAACTCTAGGTGGACCCGCCATCCTATGGTACAGAAGTCTGGCCCCGGGGAGCATCGGAAGCTTCACACAGCTCAAAAGGTCGTTCGTTCGACACTTCAAAGGGGCCTGCGTCCCCAAGAAAACGATTGGAGAGTTAAGGCTTATGAAACAAGGAGACGACGAGCCCCTAAAAATTTTCATCGAGAGGTACCACAACATGGTACTCGAGGTCGGAGGGTACGAGTCCAAAGAGGCCCTGGAAATTTTAAAGGGAGCCCTAAGGGTCGGAAGACTATGGACTCACCTAAGAATCCAAGACACACCAGATTATGCCACCGCTCTAGAGGTAGCCCGGAAATTTGTCTTGTTAGAAAGCGAAGAAAAGATCTCCCGAAGGGGGACAGCCATTCGAGAAAGAACAACAAGAACAGAGGCCCCCCGAAGACCGGACAGGGAATTCAAAAAATTCAATCCGAAACCCAAAGAATTCAAACCAATACCTCGAAGAGATCAGGAAAGAGGGGTCGCGACCCAGATGAATCATGTAATCCGAGAAGAAGCATATATTCCCCTGAGCAAGCCACCAGGGCAAATCATCATGGAGATACATGAAAAAGGCCTCTTGATAGAACCCGACCTCAGGAGATTCCCCCCAGATAAAAGGAACCAGAAGTCTTACTGCGTACATCATAATCCGATGGGGCACACAACAGACGAATGCAAGGATCTACGGGAACAGATAGAGGACCTAGCTCGAAATGGGTATCTAATAATTACATCAACCATGGGGCCATGGCTGCCAGACAGAGGGCACGAAGCCGGCAGGTGAACATCTTCGTGTGGGACCAACCATCGGAACTCACCCTAGGACCCGGACAGTTATGGTAAGCTTCACTGTGGTGGACTGCCTGAGTAGTTACCAAGTCATTATCGCCGACCTTTTATGATGAAAACAAAGGCTGTGATGTCCTGCTATCACTTAAAACTAAAGTTCCCCACCCGGGAAAGGATTGGAATCGTGTGCGGGAGTCAGAAGATAGCCCGTAGCTGCTTTGCCACTCTCTCACGAGAGACCCTCTGCATTGAAGAAGGCACCAAAAAAAGGCAGAGGGGCGAGAACGAGAGGAAAGAACCAGGTCCCCGCCCGGATAAAGTTGCCCGACTAGGAACAACTGAAGAGTTACAAGAAATAAAACTGTTCGGACCGAAAAAAGGCATAAAGATAGGGGGAAACTTGGACGAAACCCTAAAAAAGGGTCTGCTAGAATGTCTACGGGAATACCCCGACATCTTCGTGTGGGGACACAATGACATGCCCGGGATTGACCCAAAATTCATCAGTCACCGCTTAGCAGCAAACCCGTCACTAAAAATGGTCAAACAGAAGAGAAGGATCTTCAATCAAGAACGGTGCAGAGCGGTGGCATCCGAGGTGGAAAAACTGTTAAAAGCCGGCTTAATCAGAGAAGTAAAGTACCCCGAGTGGGTGTCAAACGTAGTATTGGTAAAGAAGTCCAATGGAAAATGGAGGATGTGTGTAGATTTCACCGACCTCAATAAGGCGTGTCCAAAAGATAGCTTTCCTCTGCCAAATATAGATCAACTGGTAGATGCAACTGCCTGCCAAGGACTACTAAGCTTCATGGATGCCTTCTCAGGGTACAATCAGGTCAGGATGCATCCTGCAAACGAGGAGAAAACCACTTTTATCATCGATCAAGGACTATACTGCTACAAAGTAATGCCTTTCAGACTGAAGAACGCAGGGGCAACTTTTCAAAGGTTTGTAAACAAAATTTTCAAACCATTCATCGGCACTTCAATGTTGGTATATGTGGACGACATGATAACAATGTCCAGAGAACCAAGAAATCACGTAACTGACCTAAAGAAAACCTTCGAGTTACTGAGAAAACACAATTTAAGACTCAATCCAGAGAAGTGTGCATTCGGAGTGGCCTCAGGAAAATTTCTAGGCTACATGGTGAGCTCCCAAGGCATAGAAGCCAACCCCCAGAAGATACAAGCCGTGCTAGATTTAACATCCCCCAGAACAATTAAAGAGGTGCAAGGTCTAATGTTTCGAACACCTCGGGGCTGGATCTTATTCCACCGAGGCCACTTGACTAATTCGGCTCGGGGTCGGGTTACGTCCCACCGAGTCATGCTCATTGGTCTGGGGACGGGACATTCCCCCAGAACTGAGTGTCTCTCTTAGCTCGGGGTCCTCGGAATATTCGGAGACATACTCGATGCATAGGATCCGTGAGAAGCATAGCACGGGGAGGGATGATACCCCTGTAGGGATTGCTTACTCCAGTGTTACCGAACATAAGGAGGAATATGCCCTTAATGTGTCGAGCACTCTTTGATCCTCACTTACCCGATGTAATGGATCCGTGGGAAAGCATAGCACGGGGGATGATGATGCCCCCGTGATGATTGCTAGCTCCAGTGATGCCGGACCTAAGGAGGAATGTGCCCTTAGTATCTCAGACACTATTTGATCCATTCATCATTTGGATCCAAGAGAGGCGCATCACGGGGATGCGTTGTGCCCCTGTAGCGTGTGCCTGCTCCAGCGTGGTAAGGAGGAGCCCTCGTACAATACCCAGGCTCCACAGTGACCCGACGTATAGAGGATGTGCCCTTACCATTTAAACGCTCTCTGATCCAAATCCTAGTTCGCCGGGACACTGAATTGAAAGGTTCAGAATTATGTTTTGGAGACCTCGGACAGGACGCTGTTCTAAGGTATCCGTGCTATTGTTTACACTTTTTTGGTTTTATTTTCCAAAATTTTGTTTTTTGTTTTTTCATCGGTCTGAAAAGGGGACGCCCAAGACAGATTCGATAGGGCTTCAAAGGTTGATTCCCTTCCCTTCGGAGCAAGTCCCAATGATTGTTCGGCTCGGGCCAGGACTCGTTCCGCCGAGGCCACTTTATTAATCAGCTCGGGGCTGGATTCGTTCCACCGAGACCGCTTGGATATTTAGGCTCGGGGCTGGATTACGTTCCGCCGAGGCCATTCAGTTATTCGGCTCGGGGTTGGATTTCGTTCCACCGAGGCCACTTGGTTATACAGCTCGGGGTCGGGCCACATCCCACCGAATCTATCTTTTGGATTGGGGACAAAACATTCCCCCAGGGCCAAGTGTTCCATACAGCTCGGGGTCGGGTTACGTCCCACCGATTGCATCTCATCATCCGTGTCCTTCACAATTTAGAGTCCATCCTCAACCACTGAATAATTTGGGTCTCGGTTCATATTATCCCCTCTCGAACAAGCCTTAAATAATCATTTGAAGAAGAACACCCAGAACAATGAACAGAAGAGAAAAGCAGAAAACATATATATATATATATATATATATATATTCAAATAAAATATGAAGTGTTATTACAAAAAAAAAAAGACAAGTGTACACAGGGCCCCGTCCGGGTTACCCCTTTTTAATCAGCCCGCACAGGGGCAGGAAGTTCTTCCTCGGCTGGCTCAGACTACAGGTGGCTCGGTTCGGTCTCAAGAGGGGGAACAGCAGCTTCAGCCTCGGCAACATGGGAGACCCATACTTCAAGGATAGGAGGTGGAATCTTAGGATAGTCCTCGCCAGGAGCAGGAACCTCAGGTCGGTCTTCTTGGGAAACCTGCGGGACCGGAGCAACAGAAATTGGGTCGGGATCCCTTCTTCCTCGGAAGAAGGGGGCCACTTCTGAAACTCCTCCTCAGATATTTCCCCTTTACAGAAACGGATGGCTGCATGGATCGGCCCCATATCCAGGTCAGACAGCACCATTGGTATAATTTCAGCACAATCACCGACCCCTTCAAGACGAATGGAGTCCCCTCGGCCTCCCACTCAAGTTCCTTATCCCTGAGCTCGGCACGGGCCCGTCCCAGTTCCTCCTCCTTGGCCCGCAACTTATACTCCACACTGCCTACTTCCATCTTAAGGAGCCCGATCTCAGCTCGGGCATCCACCAAACTTGCTCTAGCTTCTTCAGCGTTCTTGCGCTCTAGAGTAGCAGTAGCCTTAAGAGCTTTGTTTGTTTTGACAGCATCAACCGCAGCCAGCTCATGATCTCTATTCCTCTCTTCGGCACTAGCCAACTTGGCCTCCACTTCAGAAAGATGATTCTGAAGCCTCTGGGCTTGGCCGCCTTCGGACAAAAGGCTTATAAATAGGTCATTATTCTTGGCCGCCAAATAATTTGCCTGCCGAGAAGAAAAAAGAAGTTAGAAAAATAAAAACAAAGTCTGAAAGACACCACAGATATAGAAGAGAAGTAAAAGAAGTGACCTGGGCCAGCTGGGAGCACAACTTTGCAACTACCTCCTCGGGTGAGAGGTCGTCAAACCTCGGAATCTTCTTTGGAGGTACGGCCCCGGCCAGCTCATTGAAAGCCGGTACCAAATGGGAAGTAGCCTCCCTAATATTCTTCCCAAGGTCATCAACTCCAAGAACCACAGCACCCTTCAGTTTCTTGGAAGGACCCTCCTGCCGAACCGGAGCTTCTCTGCTCGGAGCCTCCTCCTCCTCCAATTCCCGCCTCAATTGAGTATCCACAGCTCCAAACCGACGCTTCCTCCTCATGGAAGGTCTTGGAGGGCTATCAGGACGGGTAACACCCATTGGGGACACCCGGGGAGATGAAGATACACCTTGAGAGCTCGGTCGTTCTACCCCCGCGGTCACCTTTCTATCCTCAGAAGATTCAGGTCGTTTCCGAGAAGTACCAGCTCCACCTGGGCTAGTTTTCTTCGCGGCACCGGTCAACCGATCGATGTACTTTGGTCTCTTCGACATACCTGCAAAAAGCAAAGACAAAAAGAAAGGTTCAGGACCTAAGTATACAAAAAAAAAAAGACAAGTGTACACAGGGCCCCGTCCGGGTTACCCCTTTTTAATCAGCCCGCACAGGGGCAGGAAGTTCTTCCTCGGCTGGCTCAGACGACAGGTGGATCGGTTCGGTCTCAAGAGGGGGAACAGCAGCTTCAGCCTCGGCAACATGGGAGACCCATACTTCAAGGATAGGAGGTGGAATCTTAGGATAGTCCTCGCCAGGAGCAGGAACCTCAGGTCGGTCTTCTTGGAAACCTGCGGGACCGGAGCAACAGAAATTGGTCGGGATCCCTTCTTCCTCGGAAGAAGGGGGCCACTTCTGAAAATCTCCTCAGATATTTCCCTTTACAGAAACGGATGGCTGCATGGATCGGCCCCATATCCAGGTCAGACAGCACCATTGGTATAATTTCAGCACAATCACCGACCCCTTCAAGACGAATGGAGTCCCTCTCGGCCTCCCACTCAAGTTCCTTATCCCTGAGCTCGGCACGGGCCCGTCCCAGTTCCTCCTCCTTGGCCCGCAACTTATACTCCACACTGCCTACTTCCATCTTAAGGAGCCCGATCTCAGCTCGGGCATCCACCAAACTTGCTCTAGCTTCTTCAGCGTTCTTGCGCTCTAGAGTAGCAGCAGCCTTAAGAGCTTTGTTTGTTTTGACAGCATCAACCGCAGCCAGCTCATGATCTCTATTCCTCTCTTCGGCACTAGCCAACTTGGCCTCCACTTCAGAAAGACGATTCTGAAGCCTCTGGGCTTGGCCGCCTTCGGACAAAAGGCTTATAAATAGGTCATATTCTTGGCCGCCAAATAATTTGCCTGCCGAGAAGAAAAAAGAAGTTAGAAAAATAAAAACAAAGTCTGAAAGACACCACAGATATAGAAGAGAAGTAAAAGAAGTGACCTGGGCCAGCTGGGAGCACAACTTTGCAACTACCTCCTCGGGTGAGAGGTCGTCAAACCTCGGAATCTTCTCAGGAGGTACGGCCCCGGCCAGCTCATTGAACCGGTACGGTACCAAATGGGAAGTAGCCTCCCTAATATTCTTCCCAAGGTCATCAACTCCAAGAACCACAGCACCCTTCAGTTTCTTGGAAGGACCCTCCTGCCGAACCGGAGCTTCTCTGCTCGGAGCCTCCTCCTCCTCCAATTCCCGCCTCAATTGAGTATCCACAGCTCCAAACCGACGCTTCCTCCTCATGGAAGGTCTTGGAGGGCTATCAGGACGGGTAACACCCATTGGGGACACCCGGGGAGATGAAGATAGACCTTGAGAGCTCGGTCGTTCTACCCCCGCGGTCACCTTTCTATCCTCAGAAGATTCAGGTCGTTTCCGAGAAGTACCAGCTCCACCTGGGCTAGTTTTCTTCGCGGCACCGGTCAACCGATCGATGTACTTTGGTCTCTTCGACATACCTGCAAAAAGCAAAGACAAAAAGAAAGGTTCAGGACCTAAGTATACAAAAAAAAAAAGACAACATCAAACATGATAAAAAAACAAGGGAGTTGGCTAGAAGATCAACAGACATCTACCTATCCGACCCGAGACCTTAGGAGGAACGGTCCGATCAAGTCCCGATTCAAAAAATGCCGCATCGTTTACCAACTCCCTCCAATGAGCGGCATACCGCCGAGCCCAGAATACCCGCTTCCGGACCTGGTGGGAGACCTTGGGAGCATCCCTCCAACAGGCAAGGAGGAATAGAAAAAAGGGGTAAGAATCCAAACATAAAAAAACTAAGGGCATAAAAGCTAAAGGTTAATCTCCTAACCTCCCGCTCTAAAGATGTCCGGAACCAAGATCTCCTCTTCATCCGACCTCAGGGTCCGTCCCCAATCTCCAGTGGCCCAGAACCAAAGATCCTTGAAATTCTTATTGGAGTCAGGGAGTTTTTGGACAACGTTTGACGAACTATCGTAAGCAGAAAGGTAGTACCAACCGTGTGAGTCTTTGGGTTGGCCTTCAACCGATATAACCTCTTCACTTCTTCAAAAGAAGGTTCGCCAAGCCCCGCCCGATGCCAAGCTACATACAACCCGGCCAAAATCCTCCAACTGTTTAGACTTAGTTGACAGGGGGCGATCTCCATCTTGGCCAGCATCCAGGCAAAGTAGGGTTGAATTGGCAACCGGAGCCCGCATTCGAAGAAAGCTGGAAGAAGGGCCACGGAACCCTCATCAGGCTGACTGGCACGATCACTTGTACTTTAAATTACTGTAAACTTGATGGTCTTTTGACTTCAAAATCAAAAGCCTTGACCAATCCAAATCTATGTCAGACAATTTTTGAAAGTTCAAGGAAGATCGTGCTGAGGTTGAGAACAAATTAGGTAAGACGATCAAATCTCTACGATCAGATCGTGGAAGGGATTACCTTGAAAGAGATTTCGAGGAATTCTTAGTTGAGCATATGAATGTATCCCATCTCACAGCATTTAGAACACCATAGCAAAATGGTATTGCAGAGAGGAGAAATCAGACCATACTAGACATGATAAGATCTATCATTAGTTATAGTTCACCGCCTAGTTCATTTTGGTTGTATGCATTACAAACAGCAATGTATATTCTTAATGTAGTTCCATCCAAGTATGTTCCTAAGACTCCATTAGAGTTGTGGAGTGGTCGTAAAGCTAGTTTATGATATTTTCGCATATGAGGGTGTCCAGCACATGTGCTGAAGAATAAGACTACTAAGTTTGCGCCATATTCACATGTGTGCTTATTTGTAGGCTATCATAATGAGACTAAGGGTGAATTCTTTTATAGCCGTGAAGATAACAAAGTGTTTGTGTCGACAAACGATACGATTCTAGAGGAAGACTATATGAGGGAGTTCAAACCTCGAAGTAAAATTTTACACGAGGAGTTACTTGCTGGTTCGACCAGCACGCCATCGTCGACAAGAGTTCACAAACATAACGCACCTTCAACATCTGAACGTTAGATGCAACTTTGTCAGAATGATCTGCCATCTAGACGTAGTGGGATGGTTGTACGACAACCTGATCGCTATATAGGATTTGGAGAGACACAAGTTGTCGCTTCCAGCGATGTTGTAGAAGATCCATTAACCTATCATAGTGCAATGGATGATTCTGATAAAGAGGAATGGCTCAAAACTATGAACCTCGAGATGGAGTCTATGTACTCCAACTCAGTCTGGTAACTTGTAAACCAACCTGATGAGGTAAAATCCATAGTTTGAAAGTGGATCTACAAGAGGAAAATGGCAGAAGATGGGAAGGTACGAACCTTCAATACCAGGCTAGTGGCCAATGATTATACTTAGAAAAAGATAGTTGACTATGGGGAGACTTTCTCACCAGTAGTCATGCTCAAATATATCCGCACTCTTCTGTCCATTGCCCCATATTATGACTATGAGATTTGGCAAATGGACGTCAAGACTGCATTCTTGAATGACAATCTTGATGAGTGTATCTATATGTTACAATCAGAGGGGTTCATAGCCCAAGGTCAAGAGCAAAAGGTTTGCAAGTTGCAAAGGACCATTTATGGACTCAAGCAAGCATCTCGATCTTGGAACATAAGATTTGATACCACGATCAAGTCTTATGAGTTTGAGCCGAATGTTGATGAGCCTTGTGTATACAAGCGCGTTATTGACGGAATTGTGGTTTTTCTCATTTTGTACGTCGATGTTATTTTACGTATTGGGAATGATGTGAAAATATTCTCGAACGTGAAAACCTGGCTACCTAACCAATTTCAAATGAAATATTTGGGAGAGGCCAGTTATGTACGTGGGATCCAGATTATTCGGGATCGCAGGAAATGACTGTTAGCTATGTCTCAGGCATCCCTATATCGACAAGATCCTTGTGCGATTTGGGATACATAATTCCAAGAAATGCTATTTGCCTTATCGACATGGAATTCATTTGTCGAAAGAACAATCTCCTAAGATACCTAAAAAATTGAGGAAATGAGACATATCTATTAGGGTTGGTGCTTAGAGTGCCAATCCGGATCGTATTTATATATGTTTCATGAATACGATCAATGCATTTTTCCATAATATTACTTATTTAATGGTAGTACCTCTTGTCTTTTATATACATATTCGATCGAATTGCGATTAGATATCTAATTACGATTAGATTGAAACTAAATCTGATTTAGTGATACTTATATATTAGACAAAGACCCTAGGATTTACAACGTAGTGCCTAGTTACAATGTAGTTTGTAATTGACATTGAGAAGCGTCACTACAAGTTGTATATCCTTAATAAAGTTCATGGTCGAGATTTACTAACACGAGTCGGTTAGTAAAATCCGCTCAGACCAGTACATATCTTATATCGTGACTTGGTCCGATGGTTTATCCCTATGAACCACGAGTCTCGGGAGACTCGTATAGACATGTAGGTATTTATTTGATAAATACCGAACGACTCACTGAAGATTTCCTAATGGATTGTATACCAACATCAATGGGAATCTTCTCGAGTTGAGCGAGCATATTGGTCCTTCGACTTGAGATACCGCAGTGGATATATAAGTTATCCTCCACACTTTTATGGCAATCACGTGGCCGATCTATTTAGATAAGACCTCTGCATGTTCGTTGGGTGTGGACTAATGCTCATGATATCCAGTGCGTATCAAGATAGAATCTGTCAGTCCTATGTACAGGGCATAGGTATCCTACACGTGTTTGCGATCTAGTAAATCTATGGTCGTGGTATAACTTTGGAAGCAAGTTCCGAGTGTTATTAGAGATCGTAAATTTGAAAGTTGACTATATTATACCATAAAGATTTGACGTTCTTATCTATATCCCAAGTATAATATGGATAGCCAGTGATGGAGGGATTATACGTATGCAATGACCTCGAATTGCATAGTTTAGCGAGATTATCCATGGTCGTCATAATTCTTGAGTGGGTGAATTATGGACACGAAATTGGATTTCGTGACGGATAAACCTAAACTTAGAGAGTCCCACAATATGAAGTGTACTCGTTGTGCACTTGGGCAACGCTTTATGAATAATACAGATTATTCATAATACTTCACCAGATTAAATGAGTTAATTCGAATCGTTTAAACGGTTAAACGAAAACACATGCATAAGGGCATTTTTGGTCAATCGTAATTATTGTGTATTTATATCTGATACATATTTTGACTAGATATACATTAATTAATTGTCAAATGAGACTTTGACACATGTCATTAATATATATATTTGTTATTTAATGTAAATAAAAATACATATATAATAATATTTATATTAATTAATTATTTAGATATTTAAATGTTAAATATTTAAATAATTAAATGATATCTATATTTCATAATTGTTATGTTATATGGCTAATTATTATTGATACATGTGGCATATTTTAATTAAACTTTAGGTGTGCAAATTTGATTTGTTAACATAAAGTTTAATTTTAATTTAATGAAATTAAATTAGAAATTGACCATTTTGCCCCTCACTAGGTCGGTCATTGGGATTTTTAAAGTGAAAAATTTTATTCTCTCATTCAAGGAAGCTCCATTGCTGAAAACTTCATCCTAAAAAGCTCTCAAATTTTACTTGATGATTCAAGATGGACAATGAAGAAAATCAAGAAAAAAAGCTTAAGGAATTAGAGGATTAAAGGTAATTCTACATATCCCTAAGCTTAGAAATCATGTTTCTTGTTTCTTGATGATCTAGTGAGATCCTAGGGTTTCTTCGTTTCTTAATAATTTGGGGTTTTTTGATTTGGAGGATGGAATTGAAGGCTTGGTGCATGTGTGAAGTTATGTTGAATGATATTATCGTATTATTTGTTCAATTTGATCATTTGATGATATGTTGCCATTCTAGAGTATTATGACCACTCTTGTAATGCCTAGAATTTTTCTTGGGTGGTTCAATTGGGGTGGCTTGGATTTGTGTTGTGATTAATTTGATTAATGTTGAAAGAGTTGGATTAAAGCATGAAAAATTGACATTTTTGGTTTCTGAATCAGATATGGTAATTCTGGGTTTATGATGATGAAAATGATGTCATATGAATGTATTGGATGTGTTTTGGGTGTTGGAACAATTGTCGGAAATTATTTTGGAGTTGAAATATGCGAAAACGGCGAAAAACAGCGTTATCGGGTTACTTTTGAGCCAACCGGGTGACGGCTGCCAAAATAGTGAATTTGTCACTGTTCGGGCAGCCCATGAACTGCCCCAATACTATTGGGGCTGACCTAGGTAGCCCTCATGTGTATTGGGTGGTCGGTTCGGTCAAAAACGCGTTTTATGTCATTTTGCGGAAAA
>SKCR01012396.1:0-12634 GCA_019454045.1 Zanthoxylum bungeanum
GACGCACAACTCGCACTCTTGAATAATCTGGGATTAAAGAAGAGAGAGAGAAAATTAATCTAGGATTAATAACGAAGATGTTTTATCCGGGATAAAATGTCGTCTAAAGAGAGAGAATGATTAATTGGAATTAATAGATGAATTAATATATTCGATATATGAAATGAAATTATATTTCGACGCGGAATTAAAATTAGATTTTAATTCGGGCAAACGAGTTAATTTAGAATTAATTCGTTAGCGACGTAAATAATAATTTCGCCAGACGCAATTATTTATTTAAATTCGATTGAATTAACGTCGCGACGTAAGCACGGTATTTCGGAAATATCGAACCCGAACGCGTGAGTGCACGTGGGCCCACTTTCATTTGGAAACGTGTGGGGCCCACATGACACATGTCATTCTAATGCATTGCATGTAGATAGTGTACAATGCACTCAATGTTATTTCATGGAAATTGAGTGTTGACACTCTAAGCCATTGCATGTTTTGTGTCATAATTTTATTATTATTTAATAAAATTATGGCATAAATATAAATTGATTTTTGGTAAATCATTTTAAACTTAACACAAAACTTCTTCTCTCTCAACTCTCTCTTCTCTCACGCCCAAATGAAGAAAATCTTCACTGGTTTGGAACCAGAAATGGCGTGAATAAAGGGAAGCCAAGAGTGGTTTCTCATGGTGAGAAATCAAGTGCTAGCACACTTACAAGTCTTACGAAGGTGGTAGGGAGGTTCACCCATGAGGCGGGACTCATCCGACGGAGTTTGGAGCTTCGTTTTGAGACCCGAAATTCTGTTTTGCAGGGACAGTGGACTGTTGCAGTTTGGCGTGAAGGGCAATACGTTTTTGGCCTTGATTCGTCTTCAAATCGACATAACCGATCAATGTGAGTATTCCGCTACCTCCGTTGATGTATTCACGCATTATTTCATGTCTTGATTTGATCTTGGGACCTTAGATTTTTAACAACACAAAGCATATATCTTATATATGCTAATATATAAGATATATTCCCTAACCTTTTCCTCTGAATCAACTAAGCCTTGGCTTTGGCATAACAAACATAGTGATCCCAGTCAAGCGGAACCCATTGACCATGGAAAGCTTCGTAATCGATGTCGATGGACAAGAAGTGATCTTGACTTTGGCCAACAAATCATAACTTGGACAGGACACCGATATGGAATAAAGCCTTCATGATTCAAACACATCTGCGACGGACAAAGGTCTTGACTTTGGCCAATAAACCAGTGCCAATCTTGGATCTTCAGTAAGAATCACTCAATGGAAGGAAAAACGCTTAATATGTTGGGAGGGTTTTTCACGTAATTGGCAACCAATTAATTATATTTGTTAAGGTCTCATCATCATACACCGTTAAACATGCATTCTAAACAAATAATAAGGTGCATATAAATAAATATAATAATGATATGCGGATGGATATTTAAACAAATTGTTCCTAGAACAAATCTCTCCATTTCCTCTCTCCCGCTGGCACAAGTATTACTTCTACCTGATTACATAACACTTCTAAAGAAACCTAATTTACATTGAGGGGAATAGGTGAGAAGAGAAATACAAAGAGTCAAGAGGTAATAGGCTGGACACGCATGTCCAATTAATAAATTCTAAATTTATTACAACAATTTCCAAAATTGCCCTCACTCATCTAGTATCCATCCGATATGCATTATTCATACATCGCATCCATGTATTCACAAAAAGCAAGTTATCAATCAATCTAATCCAATTAATTAATCTGAAAATTTAATGACAATCCAATGTTCAAATAATGATTTGATTTTGCACGAGTCAAACTCGTTTTGCGAATAAGTACTCAAAGTACGAATTCACGAATTATATTAAACTACAACATTAAATCCAATTTAATTTGTATTTAATACTAATTCATTATTTAATTCCAAATTAAATATTTACACTTTTTAATGTGCCTTTACGACTTAGATTCTAAATCTAATCATTACGGGTCTCAAAGCCCGATTAACATCCAATGTTGATTTAATTTAAAAAGTCCAATGGGCTTTCAATTAATTTCTAAGGCATGGACTTTTGGTCAATATGGGTCAAACCCAAATACCAAAGCCCATTTAAGGAATCACCCTTATTTGCCAAGAAACCAATTTAGGCCCATTAGGCCCAATTAAAGTTAAAGGTCCATTAAGTTATAATTGGACTTTATGGATATGGTTTTGGGCCCAATTGGATCCAACCAATTAGCCTAAACAAAACTTGGCCCAACCAAGCCCATTAAGCCCAATTACAACTTTACAAGCCCAATTCCAAATTTGGCCCAATTAATTTAATTCCAAAATTCAAAATTTCATAATTAATTAACCAAAGTGTATACCATAATTAATTAACCAAATTAACAATTCCAAAACACTAATTTACTCAATTAATTATGCTCATTATAATCAACACATGTCCAACACATTTGAATCAAAAATCAATCATTTTACATGCTTATCAAGTCTCGACATTTTAGGGTTTTTATTGTTCGATTCGGTTTCAATCCAATTAAATCCACAATCAACATTACCCAATGTTTTCCAACTCATCCAATGATCAAAAACACAAAAATCACCATGACATTATAGGGCATCATGATTCGGCCAAGCCAACCAATTGGGGAAAATTTGATCCAATCAATATTTCATGAAATTGATCATATACAACTTCAATACATCATCATTCAAGCATACTCAATCAATCAATTTTATCAAATCATGCTCAAATTTTACCCTAATCAAGTTTCATGCTCAAAATGGCTCAAGATACCATTGTTGGGTTTCTCTAAGGTCCCAAGGATCAAATCAAACATACAAATCATGTGTGAATACTCAATGAAAAATGGCGGAATCATACTCACATTGAACGGATTTTGCGACACGAGTAACATCAAAATCTTTAAGCTTTCATCCATGGAAGCTCTCGGCATTCTGCTCCATTTTTGCCCCTCCATTTTCGGCCATGGTGTCCTCCAAGCTCCAAGCTTTGGTTTGTGTATTCCATGCTCACGAAATTAGTTCCCTATTGTTGGGTTTCTCTAAGGTCCCAAGGATCATTTTAAGCATAGAAAAATCATGTGAATACATCAAAGAAGTTGCGGAATACTTACATTGATCGGTTGAGCGATGCGACGAAGAAAAAACTTTTCCAAGCTCCTTTGAAGCTCTCGGCATTTGCAGTTTTTATCCTCCAAGAATTCGGCCATGGATCTCCATCAAGCTCCAAGCTTTGTGTTGTGATTCCATGCTCACGGGTGCGGTTCCCTATCACCTTCGCAAGACCCCGAATGTGTGCTAGCACTCTTGATTTTGCAACAAAATCATCACAATGCTTCTTCTTCATCTCACGGTTTTTTTTGACATAAAAATGCAGAAGAAAAGGCCATTGGCCGAGAGGTAGAAAGAGTGTGTGAGAGTGAGAGTGTTGTGATGTAATAGGTTAATTGATTTCCAAAATCAAAAATAAAGCATATACCAAATATTTGCTTTCAAAAAGTCAAATGAATTTGTAGCCAAAACTGGCCATAAATGCCATCAACCACTCATGTCTCTATTCACATCAATCAATGATGACAAGCATCACTTCACTCAAAGTGATGTGACTTCCATCACTTGATTAACTAGTGATTTGATGCTAGATATGACTTGTAGGCCGCACTTAAATTCGCTATACGAGTGCGCCCACAAACACTCCCGGGCTCGATTTCGCTAATTCCAAATTAACGATTTTTCCGTTGCGATGTAATTAAATAATTATGCCTAGCAAAATCACTATTTACATCGCTAACGAATTAATTCTAAATTAACTCGTTTGCCCGAATTAAAATCCAATTTCAATTCAGCGTCGAAATCCAATTTTGTATAATATATCAAATATATTATTTTATCTATTAATTCCAAATTAATCGTATTTTCTCTTTAATTAATATTTTATCCCATATAAAATATCTCCATAATTAATCCCAGATTAATTTTCTCTCTCATCAAATTAATCCCAGATTAATAAAGTGTGAGTCATATGTCATCGGTGGATCTTCGGGAAGCGACCCATGATATCACCGGATATGTTCCCAGTAAATACGGTAGTCAGATTATCCGAACACGTAAGTACCTAGTACTACGTTTTTACCGATTTACAAGACAATGTTGGCTTATAGAAAAGTGACATGCCTACCAAATTCTCCAGAAATATCCTTACAGGAATTTGTGATCTATATTAGGCGTAGTATACGTAGTATTGCGTATTTCGATCCAACATCAGAAGTCACGTGCAAGGCCTGGGGCTGGAAATGTGTCTGCCCCGTAGGAAGCACATATCGGATCTCTGGTAACTAGTCTCTATATCGGATAATCATGACCTAGTCATATTATCCCGATGACTGCAGTACATAAGAGAACCAATTTCGTATCCTACGTGATCATCATCTCCACTATGACTGGAGTGATACTTCCATCTCGACATCACACCCAATACACTACGATTCTCAATATACCCACAAGAGGCGTACATATAACCTGTTAAAGCCCTGGACGACCAAAACCAAAGTATATTGATTGTCGCAAGTATTAGCTGTGCAAGTCTCAGGTTAAGACCAAATACACCTACCCGGATTTAGACTTCCATAGACACATAGTCATATTACCAATGAATTCTGAGGGGTCTATCCAGAGCGAAGCTGTTTCCCATACCATCGGTAAACACAACCTTCTACTACACTTGCATGAGTATCTTATACCCAAATATATGAGAACTATGTTGTTATTCCCTCACAACGCGCACAAGTGTAATACTAGTCTTTTACACATTATCGATGTCCAACCTCGATAATACTCTGACTTGGGATATTTAATGATTAAACCTTCATGGATTGATATTGTCTCATATCATCTCCATCCGGAACTAATCATATGGACCTTACGCGGTTTTCTGACTCTCTCCGACTTACGCGGTTCTTGTGTATTTGAAGATTATTGGTATAGTTTCATCATTGATGAACTATTTGTGTTCGATTAAGGAATCAGTGCCTGGAACACTATTACTCTGATTTTCATCGAGTTTTACTTTCCTCCCACTTACCACTGCATATAGGTATTCCTCTTAGGAAAACCGCATGGCGAGCAACAATTACATTGTTCTCTAGTGAGATATATAAGTACTATACTTTGGTTTCCCTAGGATAACCCACAACTTAGGCACTTATCCAATTTGGGTTTTAGATTGGTATCATCCAAACATATGCCTAGCATTCCCAAATCATCAGGAATGAGAAAACCCAGTTTCTTTCCTGTTTATATCTAATATGAAATCTGTCTAACAGATTTTATAGAACCTTATTAAAAAAATTTTTTGCACTGATTAGGCTTATACGTTGAAGGAAATGGTAGCTCAGAGCGACTCGTGATTAACCTTATCATATCTAACAAAATTCAGTTTCTCATTTCAGACACACCGTCAAACTGACATGTTCCGGAATGAGTCCTCATTGAAAGAATACTATACTCTTTCAAGTATATGAGAAACGTATTGCTTAAGTATTTTCTGTTGGACAATTATGACCCATAGCGTCACTATTTCTACAGATCATGGTGTTGTTGTACGAATTAACTATGTGACAAAGGAGATTGCACTCTTATCATTTGTGATTAGATCATGTAGATATATAAATGATGAGAGGTCATTGTCACTATTTTGTAAATGATATTGTATTATTGTACAAAATTAACTATGTAGTAATGAAATTGCCTTTTACCATTTTGTAATTTATTTACTTTGATATAAATGGTAAGAGTCCCTATGATTAGTTCCGGATTGTGATGATATGAGACGGTATCAATCCATAAAGGTTTAATCATTAAATATCCCTAGTCGTAGTATTATCGAGATTGGACATCGATAATGCGGAATAGACTAGTACTGCACTTGTGCATGTTGTGAGGGCACAACGGCATAGTTCTCATATATTTAAGTATATGATACTTATGCAAGTGCGGTAGGAGGTTGTGTTTTACCGATGGTACGAAAAACAGCTTCGCTCTGGATAGACCCCGCGGAATCCCATTGGTAGTATGTCTGCGTGTCTATGGGAGTCCGCTTCAGGGTAGGTGCATATGATCTTAACCTGAGACTTGCATCGCTAGTACTTATGACAATCGGTAAACTTTAGTTTTGGTGGTCCAGGGCTTTAACGGGTTCTGTGTACACCTCTTCTGGATTTATCGAGAATCGTAGTGTATTGGGTGTGATGTCAAGATGGAAGTATCACTTCAGACATATGGAGATGATGATCGCGAGGGATACAGAACTAGTACTCTATAATGGTTGGCAACCATCGGGATAATATGACTAGGTCAGGATTATCCGATTCAAAGAGACTGGTTGCTTGATGTCCGATATGTGTATCGTACGGGGCAGACACATCTCCAGCCCCAGGCCTTACATGTGATCATCCGATACTGGTTCGATATACACTATACTACGGTATACTACGCCTGTTTAGATCTTATATTCCAATAAGAATATTTCTGGAGAATTGGGTAGGCATGGCGTTTTGCTAGAGGCTAACCTTGTCTTGTAAATCGGTAAAAATGTAGTACTTGGTACGTACGTATTCAGATAATCTGACGGCCGTATTTACTACCAACATATCCAGAGATCTCTTGGGTCGCTTCCCGAAGATTCACCAATGACGTATGATTCAAACTCGATTAATCTTGGATTAATTACGGAGAGACTTTATCTTGGATAAAGTACTATACATAGAGAGAGAACGATTAATTTGGAATTAATCGTAAAATTATTATATTCGATATAATAATCGAAATTCGATTTCGACGCGAAATTAAAATTAGATTTTAATTCGGGCAAACGAGAGTTAATTTAGAATTAATTCGTTAGCGACGTAAATAATAATTTCGCTAGGAGCAATTATTTATTTAAATTCGATTTAATTAACGTCGCGACGTAAGTTCGGTATTTCGGAAATATCAAACCCGAACGCGTGAGTGCACGTGGGCCCACTTTCATTTGGAAACGTGTGGGGCCCACATGACACATGTCATATTATGCATTATTTAATTCTAATGTATTGCATGGAGATAGTGTACAATGCACTCAATGGTTTTGCATGGAAATTGAGTGTTTGACACTCTAAGCCATTGCATGATTTGTGTCATAAGTTTATTATTAATTTAATAAATATTATGGCATAAATATAAATTAATTTTTTGTAACAAAAATCATTTTCAACTTTTCTCTCTCACTTGGCCGAAACTTGCAAGCAGTTTTTGGCTCTCCTTTCTTCATTTTTGTGGCAAGATTTGAAGAAGTTGTGCATTCAAAATCACAAAAAAAGGCTAGCCTTCAAGGGATCATACATAGGTGATATGGGAAGCTAATCCTTGAGCTTGGAAGGATCAAACTCGACTTGGAGTCCCCTTTTTCTTCTTGGCCGAGAGCTTCATTGCACAAGGGAGGAGTTTTCGCATCAACTAAGCATCCATTTTCAAGTATTGTGAGTATGATTCCGCCATACTTCAATTTATTCATTCATCTATTTATATTTTGCTTGTTCTTGTTGATCTTGGGGCTTGGTTATTTTTTCCAACAATGGTATCATTAAGCTTAAAGAGCATGCAAATATATTAGGATGTTATTTGGGGAAAATTGTATGAAGCATGATTTGATGAGTTTGCTTGATTAAATATGCTTATATGTATGTTATTTAGATTATACATCATCAATTTCATGGAAAATAAATTGGATTAATTTTTCCAACCCAAATGAGGCTTGGCCGAATACATGCAAGCATATGGACTAGATGATTTTTTAATTTTAAGACATTAGATGACTTGAAACAATATGGAATGATGATTTGTAACTCGATTGGATTGAAAACGAAATCGGAACCATTTTAATCACCTTGGCCGAATGCTTGATGGAGGTAGGGACTTGATTTTTTGATTAAATAATGTTGGACATATATTTAAGATAAAAATATGATTAATGGATTAATTTGATATTTTGGGAATATTGATTTAAAGGATTAATCATGATAATACATTAATTAATTAAGTTATAAAATTTGGAATTTTAAAATTTGGTTAGTTGGGCTTAATTTTGAATTGGGCCCTAAAAACTATTATATTTGGACATAATGGGCTTGGTTGGGCCAAGTAGATTTGGACCATTTGGATTGGATCCAAAATGGGACTAAATCACACCATTTAAGCCCAAATGTAATAAATGGGCTTTTATGTTTAATTGGGCCTTATGGGCTTGATATTGATTTTATGGCATATGAGGGTGATTCCTTATTGGGCTTGGTAATTGGGTTTGACCCATACATTGACCAAAACCCAAGCCTAAAGAAATCAATTGAAAGCCCATCGGACTTTAATTAAACGGACATTAGATGTTAGTTGGGCTTTGAGACCCGATTGTATTAGATTTGGAATCTAAGTTATAAAAGCACAATAAAAGTGTAAATATTTAATTTAGAATTAAATAATAGGATTAGTATTGAATACGACTTAAATTGGATTTAACGAGTAGTTCGATATAATTCGTGAATTCATACTATAAGTATTTATTCTCAAATTGAGTTGGACTCGCGCAAATGTAAACAATTGTTTGAACATTGTATTGTCACCTAATTAAAGACTAATTAATTGGATTTGATTGGTTGTATAACATGCCTTGAATGAATGAATGTGGATGTGATGTATGAATAGTGTATATCGGATGGATATTAGAAGGAAGGGTAATTTTAGAAATTATTGTAAATTTAGAATTTATAAATTGGACCTGCGTGTCCAGCCTTTCTCTTATTGTCTCTTGTATTCTCTTCACCTAATTCCCCTCAATGTAAATGAGGTTTCTCTTATTGTATTATGTAATTGGGTAAGAGTAGAATAGTGCTAGCGGGGAGAGGAAAGGGAGTGATTTGTTCTAGGAACAAGTTGTTGTTCATATCCATCCGTATATCGCTATTACTTTACTTTACGCGCTTTATGATGTTTTAGAAGCATGCTTAAGGGTGTATGATGATGAGACCTAACAAAGATAAATTAATTGGTTGCCAATTACGCGAAAAATCCCTCAAACAATATTAAGCGATTTTCCTTCCGTTGAATGATTCTTTCTCAAGATCCGAAATTGGCATTGGTTTGTTGGCCAAAGTCAAGACCTTTGTCAATTGAGGATGTGTTTGAATCATGAGAGTTTTGTTCCACATCGGTGTCCTGTCCAAGTTGTGATTTGTTGGCCAAAGTCAAGATCACTTCTTGTCCATCGACATTGATTACGAAACTTTCCTCGTCAATGGGTCCCGCTTAACTGGAATCATTAGGTTTGTTGTGCCAAAGCCAAGGCTTAGTTGATTCAGAGGAAATGGTTAGGAAAATGTATTGGATGCATTGACATATGTATATGTTTCGGACTTAGATGTCCACCTACCGGATCTAGGAATTGGATGGGATCCAATTGATCTTCGAGATCTACCTAGTTAAATATCATACAATTTGTTGGCCAAAGTCAAGGTTGTGTGTTATTTAACGGGATCCTAGCCCACTAGGAAATAGGATTTCCCGAGTTCTCAACAGAGGGTTAGAGACTTGCAGAAAATAGTGGGAGGCTAGTATTGAATTTGCAATTATCGTTCAGATACTTAGCTTTACGCGCTTACACAACTTATTTCGTCAATATTTACACATTAGTTGGACTAAACAATGTTATTTTTTTTTATGTAACAGTTTGACTGTACCCACATATCATTAACTAGATAATTAGATTATCGTAGTTAAGATGGCAAACAAAGGAATGTCTGTGACATAATCATGGTAGGAGGTGTGTTTTACCGATGGTACGGAAAACAGCTCGCTCTGGATAGACCCCGCGGAGTCCCATTGGTAGTATGTTTGCGTGTCTATGGGAGTCCGCTTCAGGGTAGGTGCATATGATCTTAACCTGAGACTTGCATCGCTAGTTTACGACAATCGGTAAACTTTAGTTTTGGTGGTCCAGGGCTTTAACGGGTCTGTGTACACCTCTTCTGGGTTTATCGAGAATCGTAGTGTATTGGGTGTGATGTCAAGATGGAAGTATCACTTCAGACATATGGAGATGATGATCGCGAGGGATACAGAACTAGTACTCTATAATGGTTGCAACCATCGGGAATATATGACTAGGTCAGGATTATCAATTCAAAGAGACTGGTTGCTTGATGTCCGATATGTGTATCGTACGGGGCAGACACATCTCCAGCCCCAGGCCTTACATGTGATCATCGATACTGGTTCGATATACACTATACTACGGTTATACTACGCCTGTTATAGATCTTATATTCCAATAAGAATATTCTAGAGAATTGGGTAGACATGGCGTTTTGCTAGAGAGCTAACCTTGTCTTGTAAATCGGTAAAAACGTAGTACTTGGTACGTACGTGTTCGGATAGTTCGAGAACCGGATTTACTGCCAACATATCTAGAGATCTCTTGGGTCGCTTCCCGAAGATTCACCAATGACGTATGATTCAAACTCGATTAATCTTGGATTAATTACGGAGAGACTTTATCTTGGGTAAAGTACTATATAAAGAGAGAGAACGATTAATTTGGAATTAATCGTAAAATTATTATATTCGATATAATAATCGAAATTTGATTTCGACGCGAAATTAAAATTAGATTTTAATTCGGGAAAACGAGTTAATTTAGAATTATTCGTTAGCGACGTAAATAATAATTTCGCTAGGCGCAATTATTTATTTAAATTCGATTTAATTAACGTCGCGACGTAAGTTCGGTATTTCGGAAATATCGAACCGAAACGTGAGTGCACGTGGGCCCACTTTCATTTGGAAACGTGTGGGGCCCACATGACACATGTCATTATATGCATTATTTAATTATTGATGCATTGCATGGAGATAGTGTACAATGCACTCAAGGGTTTGCATGGAAATGAGTGTTTGACACTCTAAGCATTGCATGATTGTGTGTCATAAGTTTATTATTAATTAATAATATTATGGCATAAATATAATTGATTTTTGTAACAAAAAATCATATATCTCTCTCTCTCTCACATTGCCGAAAACTTCACTGCAGTTTGGCTCTCCACTTTTCTGTTTTTGTTGCAAAAACTTGAAGAATTTGTGCATGTTTGGAACATAAAATACACATCTTTGGCTAGTACCATCAAGGGATCATACAAAGGTGTTATGGGAAACTCATCTTAGAGCTTGGAAGGATCAAAAATTGCTTGGAGCTTCTCTTTCTGTTTGGCCGAAACCCTCACTGTACAAAGGAGAAAATTTTGTTTCATCAACGCATCCGCATTCCGATCTTTGTGAGTATGATTCCG
The DNA here is from genome assembly GCA_019454045.1 of Zanthoxylum bungeanum. Taxonomy (NCBI): domain Eukaryota; kingdom Viridiplantae; phylum Streptophyta; class Magnoliopsida; order Sapindales; family Rutaceae; genus Zanthoxylum; species Zanthoxylum bungeanum. The sequence goes on from SKCR01012396.1 coordinate 11,412, forward strand.
CCACTTCAATATTGTTCATTCATTTATATGTTTTGCTTGTTCTTTTGATCTTGGGACAATTGATTAGATTCCAACAATGGTATCATTGAGCTTAAAGAGCATGCAAATATATTAGGTAATATTTGGGCAAAATTGATTGAAGCATGATTGATGATTTGATGATTAAGTATGCTTATTAATGTATGTTACATTATGTTATACATTATCAATTTCATGAAAAATAAATTGGATTAATTTTCCCCTCTTGGAGAGGCTTGGCCGAATACTACCTAGACCATGGAGATGATGATTGTTGTTTATAAGATAATTGGATGACTTTAAAAGAACATAAAATGACGATTTGTGATTCGATTGGATTGAAAACGAAATCGGTAATTTTTCATCACCTTGGCCGCCGAATGCATGGAAGAAGATTAGGGACTTGATTTTTTGATTAAATAATGTTGGACATATATTTAAGATAAAAATATGATTAATGGATAATTTATATTTTGGGAATATTGATTTAAAGGATTAATCATGATAATACACTTTAATTAATTAAGTTATAAAATTTGGAATTTTAAAATTTGGTTAATTGGGCTTAATTTTGAATTGGGCATAAAAACTATTATATTTGGACATAAATGGGCTTGGTTGGGCCAAGTAGATTTGGACCATTTGGATTGGATCCAAAATGGGCCTAAATCACACCATTTAAGTCCAAATGTAATAAATGGGCTTTTATGTTTAATTGGGCCTTATGGGCTTGATATTGATTTTATGGCAAATGAGGGTGATCCTTATTGGGCTTGGAAATTGGGTTTGACCCACATTCACCAAGGCCCAAGCCTAATGAAATCAATAGAAAGCCCATCGGACTTTAATTAAACGAACATTAGATGTTAGTGGGCTTTGAGACCCAATAGTACTAGATTTGGAATCTAAGTTATAAAAGCACAATAAAAGTGTAAATATTTAATTTAGAATTAAATAAAAGGATTAGTATTGAATACGACTTAATTGGATTTAACGAGTAGTTCGATATAATTCGTGAATTCATACTATAAGTTTTATTCTCAAAACGAGTTGGACTCGCGCAAATGCAAACAATTGTTTGAACATTGTATTGTCACCTAATTAAAGACTAATTAAATGGATTTGATTGGTTGTATAACATGCCTTGAATGAATGAATGTGGATGTGATGTATGAATAGTGTATATCGGATGGATATTAGAAGGG
>SKCR01012397.1:0-12700 GCA_019454045.1 Zanthoxylum bungeanum
GGGTATGGAAACATTAGATCAGTTCTTCGAGGTACGACACTCCGAAAATGGAGCACAGTTCGGGAATGAACAAGCCGAGAATGGCACTCCGAGAATGGAGCACAGTTCGGGAATAAACAAGTTGGGAATGGCACTCCAAGAATGGAAACACAGTTCGGGAATGAACAAGCCGGGAATGGCAATCCAAGAATGGAGCAGAGTTCAAGAATGAACAAGCCGAGAATGGCACTCCAGGAATGGAAATACAGTTCAGGAATGAACAAGCCGGGAATGGCACTCCAAGAATGGAAGCATAGTTCGGGAATGGACATCTCACAGTAACGGTTCGGGAATGGACCACCTTACAGTAACAGTTCGGGAATGGACACCTCATAGTAACGGTTCGGGAATGGACCACCTCACAGTAATAGTTCGGGAATGGACATCTCACAGTAACGGTTCGGGAATGGACCACCTTACAGTAACAGTTCGGGAATGGACACCTCACAGTAATGGTTTGTGAATGGACCACTTCACAGTAACAGTTCGGGAATGGACATCTCGCGGCAACGGTTCGGGAATGGACCACATCACAGCACGGTTCGGGAATGAACCAGGGGTCGCAGCACCTCACCACCCAAATCAACTCAACTCAACACATGGTAAGCCAAGTGGCAGCTGGCGAGCCAGGTAAGTGAAAATGCATTAGATAACTTTGATAGGATTGTCACTGTTACTGTTGGATAATATGACCCATAGCGTCACTATTTGTACAGATCATAGTGATGTTGTACAAATTAACTATGTGACAAGGAAATTGCACTCTCATCATTTGTGATTAGATCACCTTAGATATATAAATGAAGAGAGGTCCATATGATTAGTTCCTGGATTGAGATGATATGAGACAGTATCAGTCCACGAAGGATTAATCATTAAATATCTCTAGTCGTAGTATTATCGAGACTGGACATCGATAATGCGGAATAGGCTAGTATTGCACTTGTGCACGTTGTGAGGGCACAACAGCATAGTTCTCATATATTTGGGTATTGGATACTCATGCAAGTGCGATAGGAGGTTGTGTTTCACCGATGGTACGGGAAACAGCTTCGCTCTGGATAGACCCCTCGGAATCCCATTGGTATTATGACTATGTGTCTATGGGAATCCGACATCAGGGTAGGTGTATTTGGTCTGAACCTGAGACTTGCACCGCTAATGCTTACGACAATCAATATACTTTAGTTGAGGTCGTCTAGGACTCTAACCGGTTCTGTGTACGCCGAAGCTGAGTATATTGAGAATCGTAGAGTATTGGGTGTGATGTCAAGACGGAAGTATCACTCCAGTCATAGTGGAGATGATGTCACGCAGGATACGGTATTAGTACTCTGAGGTGCTGCAGCCATCGGGATATTATGACAAGGTCATGTATATCCGATTATAGAGACTAGTTACCAGACATCCGACATGTGCTTCGTACGGGGCAGACACTTATCCAGCCCCAGGCCTAGCACGTGACTATCCGATACTGGGCCGAAATGCACGATACTTGGTATACTACGCCTGATATAGATCCTTATATATTCCTGTAAGAATATTTCCGGAGAATTGGGTAGGCATGGCGTTTTGCTAGAAGCTAACCTTGTCTTGTGAATCGGTGTAAACGTGGTACGAGGTACTTACGTGTTCGGATAGTCCGACGACCCGATTTACTGCCAACAATCCGGGATCTCATGGGTCGCGTCCCAATGATACACCGATGAAGTATGGCTCGCACTTTAATTAATCTGGGATTAATTCAATGAGAGAGAAAATTAATCTGGGATTAATTACGGAGATATTTTATCTGGGATAAAATATCGTCTAATGAGAGAAAATGATTAATTGGAATTAATCGGTAAAGTTAATATATTCGATATATTGAACGAAATTAGATTTCGACGCGGAATTGAAATTAGATTTTAATTCGGGCGAACGAATTAATTTAGAATTAATTCGTTGGCGACGTGAATAGTGAAATCGCTAGGCGTAATCATTTAATTACGACGCAACGGTAAATTCACTATTAGGAATTAGCGAACCCGAGCCCGAGTGTGATTGCGAGCGCATTAGTATTTCGAATTCGAGTGCGGCAACGCAAGTCACATCAAGCGTCAAATCATTCGTCACATCAAACGTCAAATCAAATGTCGCTTTGAGTGATGTGACATTTTGTCACTTGATTGATGGAAGGATGTGACTTGATGTAGTTGGTAGTGGTTGGAAAAGGCATTTGATAGGTGATGGACATATTGTTTTATATGTGTTTGTTTGACTTTTGGAAAGTGTAAATGTTATATTTTATTTGGAAAATATATATAACAATTACCAAAACCATTTACCAATTAATTCACCACTTTTTCTCTCCATCTCTCTCTTGTTTTCACGCCCAAAAGAGGGGCTGTTTTGCTCCCTGTTCTGCCTGTTTTGGCGTGAATGGGGAAGCCATTTTGATGGGTTTTGTGGCAAAATCCAAGTGAGCTAGCACTCCGAGAGACATATGAAGGTGTTAGGGACACTCACCCACGAGCCGGGAATCGTTCGACGAAGATTCGGAGCTCAAATTTGATGAACAAAGCTGAAAACAGTGGGCAGAAATTCTGCACTGCAGTTGCGTTTTGGAGACAAAAATGATTTTGTTCGTCGTTTCGTCGCACAACCGATCAATGTAAGTATTCCGCAACTTCTTTGATATGTATTTCACACTTTATCATGCTTGTTTGATGATTGGGACTAGAATAAACCAACAATGGCATCAAGAGCCTAGGTTCAAGCATGAATTTTTAGGGCTAAAATTTGGGTAAACTTGTTTTGAGCATGATTTGAATGAATTGAATGTTTGAGTATGCTTATAACATGTTTAATTAAGGATTGATTGGATCAATTAATTAAATAATGATTGGATCAATTTTCCCCAATTGATGGAGCTTGGCCGATGGTATAAGGAATTTTGGAAATTTGGAATTTTTTGATTTTGATTCATTGGATGAATTAGAATCATGTAGGATGATGTTAATTGAAATTAATTGGATTGAATTTTGAATTGAACAAATCCCTAATTTGCTTATGTTGGCCGAATCAATAATGCCCTTTAATGTCTTGGATTGTTGATTTTGATAATTGGATGTATTGGAAATCATTCGGGAAGTTAATTAGATGTCGATTGTGGAATTAATTGGATTAAATTCAAATCGGACAAAAATTACTCCCTTGGCCGAGACTTTAAGCATGGTTAATGGGTTTGATTTTTCATTTATGTGTTGGACATGTGATGATGATAATGAACATGATTAATTAAGCTAATTTAATGTTTTGGAAATATGATTTGGGTGATTAATCATGTAATGCACTTTAGGTAATTAAATTACGGAATTGGATTCATGTAATTTAGTTATTTAGGCCTTAAATTAGATTTGGGCTTATTATGTTGTAAATGGGCTTATTGGGCTTTGTTGTAAAAAGTTGGATTTGGACAAATTGGATTGGATCCAATTGGGCCCAAAGCCACTTCCGTTAAGCCCAAATACAACTTATAAACCTTTAAAGTTTAATTGGGCCTAATGGGCCTAAATTGATTTCTGGGCTTATGGGGTTACTCCTTGATTGGGCTTTGGTTGCCGAAGCCCACGCTTAAAGAAATTAATTAAAGCCCATTAGACTTGAATTGAATTGACGTTGGACGTTAATCGGGCTTTGAGACCCGACACGATTAAATTTGGAATTTAACTCGTTAAAGGTTTATTAAATAAAGTGTAATATTTAATTTGGAATTGAATAGTGAATTAGTATTAAATACATGTTAAATTGGATTTAATGATGTAGTTTAATTTAATTCAAGAATTCGTACTTTGAGTACTTATTCGCAAAAACGAGTTTGACTCGACCAAAATCAAATCGTTGTTTGAACATTGGATGATCACATAATTATCAGATTAATTAATTTGATTAGATTGATTGATAGCATGCTTTGTGTGAATACGTGGTTGTGATGAATGAATAATGTATATGGATGGATATTAGTCGGGTGGGGGCAATTTGGAAATTGTTTGTAATAAATTCGATTTATTAAATTGGATCTGCGTGTCCAGCCTTATCACCTCTATTCTCTTTGTATTCTCTTCTCACCTATTCCCTCAATGTAAATTGAGGTTTCTTTAGAAGTGTAGTGTAAGGGGTAGAAGTAATACAAGTGCTAGCTTGAGTGAGAAAGGGAGAGATTGATCTAGGATCAATGTGTTATATCCATCCGCATATCATTATTATTTTATTTCATACTCGCTTTATTATTATTTTAGATGCATGTTTAAGGGTGTATGATGATGAGACCTTAACAAAAGATAATGAAATTGGTAGCCAATTTGCACGGCGAAAAAGCCCTCATCAAATATCATGCGTCTTTTCCTTCCATTGAGTGATTCTTGCTCAAGATCCTAGATTGGCATGGGTTGTTGGCCAAAGTCAAACCCTTGTCCGTCGAAGATGTGTTTGAATCACGAAGCTTTGTTCCATATTGGTGTCTTGTCCAAGTTGTGGTTTTGTTGGCCAAAGTCAAACCACTTCTTGTCCATCGACATTGATTACGAAGCTTCCATGGTCAATGGGTCCGCGCTTGACTGGATCATCAGGTTTGTTGTGCCAAAGCCAAGGCCTAGTTGATTCAGAGGAAAAAGGTTAGGTATATATTGGATATATAGGCATATATAAGATATATGTTTAGGACTTGGATGTCCACACTACTGGATCTAGGAGTTGGATTAGATCCAATTGATCTTAGAGATCTACCTAGTTAATTATCATACAATTTGTTGGCCAAAGTCAAGATTGTGTGATATTTAACGGGATCCTAGCCCACTAGGAAACACGGTTTCCCGAGTACTCGACAGAGGGTTAGAGGCTCGATGAAAAATAGTGGGAGGCAAGAATTGAATTTGCAATATTCGTTCAATTACTCGCCATAGGCGCTCATTCAAAATATCACTCGTCATATAAATTAAATGTTAGTTGGACTAATATTTAAATTGTTGTTTTAGTAAACAGTTTGGACTGTATTATAGTTGATTATATAATTGGATTATATTAATCAATATATTTGAATTAATTAATTTCAGTTTACAGTTGATTTTATAATTGGATTATAGTAATCAATGTAATTGAGGTTAATTAATTTGGATTATATTTGATTATATAGTTTGACTATTATAATCATTATAATATATATAGTACCACTAATCATTGATTAAATAGTTGGACTATTGTAATCAAGATAAAATTGAAAAGTTGGATATTTAAAATATAATCTGGGATTAAAATATTTTAAATGATTAATTTTCAAATTGAGAATAAATAATAGGTTACTTTATTGATTATAAAATAACTTATTATACCTAAGCCCAAAATTAAGCAATATAAGTAGAGCATAAAATCTTTGGAAGATTTATGTGATGATGACTTTAGTGCTTAATTTAATATACTTGTCATAAATCTAATTTAGATTTAAGAAGTATTAAAAAATGCAATTTATAATTCTTGGAGAATTAATTGACTATTCTAGAGGAGATAAAGTCAAAATTTACAATTGGGCATGTAGCACGAGGTGCACATTGTTTCGATATTCTAAAAACCCCAGGCTTGGCCTAAGGTTCCTGAAATATTGAAAAGGATAATTGACATATCCCAAAGTGACTACCATTTGGATATGGCAGACACGAAGGAATTAAAGAAAGGGCAAGGCTCTTACTTTAAAAATGATTGTCAAAGTATGTTCACTACTAGTATTGAAATTAGATTTTAAATACTTAGTGTGGTACATAAAATATATATATTGATGTTCAGAATCTGCTTTGAGCAGGATACTGACTTCAAGCTGAGATTGCTCTGCGAATCGAAAACGGGACGGAAGTCGCTGTTTCGACCGTAGATACCTAAGTTTAGGAACTACCCTTCGGGTGTGTACTTAAATTAGAACTGTTATAATGTAACTAGTTTGACTAGAGACATTATCTCTATATCAGTGTTTTAATCCATTTGGATAAACCTTTATATTCTAGAACACTAAGTGTTTCATTATATAAAGATTACTGAGATAAACACATTAGATGTGAATAACAGAATTTATATTTTGAATATATTTAAAATCTCAAACATATAAAATGACAAATAAATAGCTCAAATTGATTTGATCAATAGAGACTTATTTGTGGCATTGTTGTCTGGGACACAATTAAACAAGACTCGTATATCCGCACTTTTGAAGAGTGGGTACTAGGACTGATTTGACTATTCAAATAAAGTCTACGAATCTAGTTTGTTAGGTAAAGTACCTAAAACACTGTTTACTTGGTAATAGTGTAAGTGCCACCGATCTGTTAGCCCTATTCATGGTGAAGTTAGTGGGCCAATATCTAGCTAGGCTAGATGTGAGCATGAATGTTTCGTGACTTTAACAGATGTGGCATCACGTTATGGTTATGTGTTTCTTTTGAAGAACACAGATCAGAAACTTTTAGAGTTTCGACACGAAGTAGATAAACAGATCGACTATAGTATTATGCCGTCACGGTAAAAGACCGTAATGAAAATACTTAAGCAGTAAGTTTCAAACATACATGAAAGAGTATAGTATTCTTTCAGATGAGGACTCCTCCGAGACACGTTCAGTTAGACGGTGTGTCCGAACGAAAACCGAATTTTTTTGGACATGATAAGGTTTATCACGAGTCGCTCTGAGCTATCATTTCCTTCAACAATTAATCTGGGATTAACTGCGGAGATATTTTATCTGGGATAAAATATCATTTAAAGAGAGAAAACGATTAATTTGGAATTAATCAATAAAATTATATTCGATATATTAAATGAAATTGGATTTTGACGCGGAATTAAAATTAGATTTTAATTCGGGCGAACGAATTAATTTAGAATTAATTCGTTAGCGATGTGAATAGTGATTTCGCTAGCGTAATCATTTAATTACGACGCAACGGAAAATTTGTTAATTTGGAATTAACGAACCCGAGCCCGGGATTTTTTACGAGCGCATTCGCATTTCGAATTCGAGTGCGGCACGCAAGTCAAATCAAGCGTCAAATCGCTAATCGCATCTAGCGTCACACATCATTCATCAATCAAGTGATGGATGTCTTTCACTTTGAGTGATTGACGCCAGTCACTATTCACTTATTGATGGGAAGTGATGTGTGTAGTTGATGGAAGAGTGTTTAACACTCAATTGTGATGTTTGAAAGACATATACAAATATTTTAATATTTGTATTTGGTTTTGATTTTCAAATTTTTTTTTGGTATATGTTTTTAGAAAACAAATACACAAATCACTTCACACATTTTCATCTTTCTCTCTCTCTTCTCCCTCTCTTCATCTACACGCCCAATGGGCTAAAAAATACTTACTGGTTTTTGTCTAAAAACCGTGAGATGGGAAGCAAAGTGTGGGAAATTTGTGGCAAATTTCTCAAGAGCTAGCACTCCGAGAGACATGCGAATGTGATAGGGAAGTCGACCCATGAGCCGGGAATCGTTTGACGAAGCTTGGAGCTTGTGATGGAGCATCAATGGCCGAATCTTGGAGGGCAGTGGAAGTGAACTGCCGTGACCATGACAGTGAGCAAAATCAAGTTTTGTTCGCGTAGCGTCGCTCAACCGATCGATGTGAGTATTCCGCAACTTCGTTGATTTGTATTCGCATATGTTTCATGCTTGTTTTATGATCTTAGGACCTTAATAGAAACCAACAATGGCATCTAGAGCAAGGTTAAAGCATGAAAATTTAGGGCTTAAAATTTGGGTAAATTGTATTTGAGCATGAATTAATGAAATTGGATGAATTAGTATGCTTAAATGTGTTTGAATTGATGATTGATTTGATCAATTTGAAGAAACAATGTTTGGAACATTTTTCCCCCCAATTCTTTGTGTTGGCCGAATGCATAATGCGCTATTTAGTCTTGAAATTTTTTGATTTTTGATTCATTGGATGAGTTGGAATAAATTGGGATGTTGATTTAATGTCGATTGTGGAATTAATTGATTGAAACCGAATCGAACACAAAATTCCCCAATTACCGAGACTAAAGTAAGCATGAATTGGTTTTGATTTTTTATTAAATTGTGTTGGACATGATTTAATGTTAATGAGCATGATTAGTTGTGTTAATTGATGTTTTAGAAATGTTAATTGAATAATTAATTGTGTTATACACTTTAGGTAATTAAATTGTGAAATTGGTTTTGTAATTTAATTGAATTGGGCCTATTTTGTGAAATTGGGCTTGAATGTTGTTATTGGGCTAATTGGGCTTGGTTGTACCAAGTTAGGTTTAGGCCAAATGGATTGGATCCAATTGGGCCCAAAACCGCATCCATAAAGCCCAAATGCGACTAATGGACCTTTAAAGTTTAATTGGGTCTAATGGGCCTAAATTGATTTCTGGGCTTATGGGTGTAGGCACTGCATTTTTGCACATAAGTCCCTATGATGAGTCTCATTTGGAGACACTACCTTTTAAGTCACGGAAGTCACGAGAAACGGACGTCGGAAGGGGAAATTCAGAATAAACAAGGTTCACTGTTTTCGTTCGTGCTGCGTTCGTTAATTCGTTCGAACTCCAAACAGATTGCGGGCGTTCGTGCCGCGTTCTAGGAGGCGTTCGAACGGTGTCGGTAATTCTGGTTTTGCTGCTAACCTCACATTAAGCCCGATTCGCCCAAGCCTTGGCCCACACGCCCAAGCCCACTTAAAACACATATTTAACACATGGTGAAATCAAAACAAATCTAAAAATCACATACCAAATTAAAAAGATGTCATGCCTAATTAAAATCAATCAACCAATTATATTCCCAATCAAATATATATTATTCCTAACTTAAAATATTATATTCCTAAACCAAGCCAATCAAATATTCAACCTTCCTAATCTAAACCAAATCAAATCCCTTGCTTTCCTTGTCCAACACCAAATCAAATCCTCCATTTAATACCAAGATCCCTTCCTTGTGAGACAAGGACAAGCCCTAGCTCTCTTCTATATAAACATGCACTAATCTAGCCACCTCTAGTCTCCAATCCCCCTAGTGCACGCCCATTACAAGAAAAGAAGCAAAGAATTTCCAACCATTTTCCCCTAGCTCATTCACGCAAGAAACACCCAAGCTGATGGACACAACTCTCCCTCACTCTCAATAACCAAAGATCACAAACCAAAGAACCCTCATTGCCTTGACCAAAATAAATCCCGAACAGCCCCTTTACCTCATCAAAATAGCCCCCGAACCACACCATAACATCACCAAAAATCACACCCAAAACAGTAGCCAAAACATCCCAAAAACAGTAACTAAAATACAGCAGCAAAACAGTAGCAATGGCAGCGAATCGGAGTCAAAACGCAGCAAAGACGGAGAACGACGACCCAAAATAGTAAGACAACGAACGAGAGCAGTGAACCAGTGAACCGGAAGAGTTGCGGAGCATCCACCCTTTCGACGACCGTACACCATACTACCGAGAGACGACATAAAAGGTTAGACCTGAGGGCACCTTGTATTTATTATCTTTCATTTGTCTTTTATTTATTATCGCATGAGAGTCGTTTGTGGATGCATGTTGTGGGTATTGGATGAATAAAAGAGTGTCGCCTCTCGTGGTATATAGGATGGAAACCCAGACGTAAATTCCATAGCCGAATCCGAATGGACGGTAGTGCGGTCTGTACTTGGGATACAACTCTACGTACCACTTGAGTAAACGGCACCTTCTATGGTTTTGTGTTGCTTTGGTTTATTTATTTCTCGTCACTTGAATTCTGTATGTTGCTTATTCATGCATGATTCAATCGAGCGCATGGGCTTAGTAAGTGGAATGAAAGATCCCCTATGGGGAGGGGTTAAAGCCCTTTACCACGATGATTTGCCGCGTCGGTTGATGTGTGTCTGGTTGAATGCAAGATACGATCAATCGGGCATACTTAGTTTGATATGATTGTCTTTATATTTTTATGCATGGTTCAATCAAGCGCATGGGCTTAGTAAGTGGAATGAAAGACCCCCTATGGGGAGGGGTTAAAGCCCTTTACCACGATGTTTTGCCGCGCCGGTTGATGTGTGTTCAGTTGGATGTAAGATGTGTTCAATCGGGCATACTTAGTTTGATATGATTGTCTTTATGTTTGTATGCATGATGCGATCGAGCGCATGGGCTTAGTAAGTGCGATGAGAGGTCCTCTAATTGAAGAGGTTAAAATCCTTTACCACGATGCTTCGTCGCGCCTCGCATTGTACTATTCGCCATTTATGTATTGCGTCCCATTTCATGCATCAGGTCTGTTCCCGTTCGAACGCGTTTACGAACGCAACTCGAACGCGCATGCATTTTGCCTTATCATGCATCAGGTCTCATTTCTGTTCGAACGCGTTCACAAACGCCACACGAACGTGAGCATTCTGTCTCATTCCCGTTCAAACGCGTTCACAAACGCCATACGAACGTGAGCATTCTGTTTCATTTACGTTCGAACGAGTTTACGAACGCTACTCGAACGAGAACCTTCTGTTTACCGTTCGAACGCGTATACGAACGCTGCACGAACGCCCACGGTAAACAGATCCTCTTGCATCACATTACGACATGTCCATCTTAGCACATAGTTCCCCTTTTTTACGTTATGCATTTGTATTACCTCTCTAGTTGTCTATTTCTGTTATGCGCTTAAATATCTTTTCTTAATATGCATGCTAGTAAGAATGCTATTTGTTTGCGCTTTTGTGTCCACCAATGCGTTCATCAACTTGTATGCTTAACGTATGATAAACCTTATGTATGCAAATTGAGACATAGATTACTTGCAAATAAGCTGTATGCAAATTCGAATATGTGTTACATATAAATTTAGATGAACTTGTTGATGTATGTGTGTAGATTTAGAAGCATGATATTCTCAGAAATAAGTGTTACTTAAGCCTGATTAAATATCATATAAATCCTTTCATTACAAGTGGCATAAGTAAGAGACCATTCTGAACCCAACGGTTTGAGGTCTTCCCTTGCGAGGGGTGAGTGCGGCCTTAAATCTCATTTTCCCGGTTCACACCGGGTGGCTACTCCATTATTCTCCGGTTTAGTCCCCCGTGGCTACTCCGTACTCCCGACCGGGCCGCGAGCCCGGGACAGCATGCGTCTCCCAGTTCCTGTGTTCCCACAATGGGGTAACTCCCGGATTGGATTTTGGTTATTCGATTTGACCCGAGTTGACCAAAAGTCCACGCCTTAAGAAATTAATTAAAAGCCCATTGGACTTTAATTAATTTGACATTGGACGTTAATCGGGCTTTGAGACCCGTAACGATTAAATTTGGAATTTAAGTCGTAAAGGTTTATTATTAAAGTTTAATGTTTAATTTGGAATTAAATAGTGAATTAGAATTAAATACATATTAAATTGGATTTAATGTTGTAGTTTAATTTGATTCGAGAATTCGTACTTTGAGTACTTATTCGCAAAACGAGTTTGACTCGCGCAAAATCAAATCGTTGTTTGAACATTGGATGGTCACTAATTATCAGATTAATTAATTTGATTAGATTGATTGATAACATGCTTGTGTGAATACATGGTTGCGATGCATGAATAATGTATATCAGATAGATATTAGATGGGTGAGACAATTAGTTAGAATTTATTGTAATAAATTTGATTTATTAATTGGACCTGCGTGTCCAGCCTTTTACCTCCATATTCTTTGTATTCTCTTCTCACCAACTCCCCTCAATGTTAATGAGGTTTCTTTAGAAATGTAGTGTAACAGGTAGAAGTAAATACACGTGCTAGCGGGAGAGAGAAATGGAGAGATTTGATCTAGGATCAATGTGTAAAGTATCCATCCGCATATCATTATTATTTATTCATATGTGCTTTATTATGTGTTTAGAATGCATGTTTAAGGGTGTATGATGATGAGACCTTAACAAAGATAATAAATTGGTTGCCAATTTGCACTCGAAAACCCTCGCAAAAATTAAGCATTTTTCCTTCCATTGAGTGATTCTCACTCAAGATCCGAGACTGGCATCGGCTTGTTTGCCAAATTCAAGGCCTTTTTCCGTCGAGGATGTGTTTGAATCACGAAGGCTTTGTTCCATATCAGTGTCTTGTCCAAGTTGTGGTTTGTTGGCCAAAGTCAAGACCACTTCTTGTCCATCGACATTGATTACGAAGCTTTCCATGGTCAATGGGTCGTGCTTAACTGGGATCACTAAGTTTGTTATGCCAAAGCCAATGCTTAGTTGATTCAAAGGAAAAATGTTAGGTAATACATTGGATGTATTGGCATATATGAGATATTTGTTTCGGACTTGGATGTTGTATGACACAGAACTTGACGACGCTGTTCTAGGCTCGTGGCCTGGTTCGGAGTACGGAATAGCCCGCGGGGGAACTAAACCGGAGAATAACATGGAGTCGCCACCCGGTGTGAACCGGGAAAATAGTTTTAAGGCCGCACTCACCCCTCACAAGGGAAGACCTCAAACCGTTGGGTTCGGAATGGTCCCTTACGTATGCCACTTGTAACAATATGATTTGTGCAATGAATTAACTGAATCTACTCAACATATATGCCCAAAGGTGACCTAGGTTTAGTCCACATTCATCAAAATAATT
>SKCR01012398.1:0-12729 GCA_019454045.1 Zanthoxylum bungeanum
GAGTGTTTGACACTCTAAGCCATTGCATGGTTTATGTCATAGATTTATTATTAATTTAATAAATTATAACATAAATATAAATTGATTTTTGGTAAAACAAAATCAATTAAGACTTTACACAAAATCTCTCTTCTCTCTCAATTGCCGAGAACTCCATTGACAAGGGCAAGGAAGATTTGATCTTCTATTTCTCCATTTTTGCTAGCACAAGCAAGGAACAAAAGAGGTGATAGGGAAACCATCAAAGAGCTTGGAATACAAAAAGCTTGGAGCTTCAAGTCTTCTTCTCCTCTTGGCCGAATCTTCCACAACTTGGAGCTTCTACCATTTGATCATCTTCTTCATCACAAGATATTGTAAGTATGATTCCGCCATACTTCATGTTTATATATATTCTTTATAGTATTTCACATGCTTAATCTTTGTTTGGGACATATTATAGAAACCAACAGGTAGAACATGCAGTTTATTATCTGAGTAAGAAGATGCTCCCGTATGAGGCTCGGTATCAGGAGGTTGAGAAGATCTGTCTTGCAGTGGTATGGGCTTCCAGAAAGTTGCGACATTACTTCCAGTCTTACAAGATCCATGTAGTGGCAAAGGAGAATCCTCTGAAATATCTTCATTCAGTGCCTTCACTAGTGGGAAAGCTGGGCCGATGGTTGGTATTGTTGACAGAGTTTGACATTGAGTATCTTACCTCCAAGGTGATCAAGGGACGAGCAGTAGCGGAGTAGTTTTGGAGTTGCATTGCAACCTGTTGAGGGGGATCAGTATAAGTTTGAGTTCCAGATGAAGAGATCCAAGCAATAACAGTTCAGAGATGGAAGATGTATTTCGATGGGGCAGTGAATTACAAGGGAGCCGGAATTGGGATCGTGATAGTAACCCCCGAGGGAGAGACTTTGCCTTTGGCCAAGGGGTTGACATTCAGAGTGACTAACAACATGGCTGAGTATGAAGAATGTGTTTTTGGCTTGACCGCAGCATTGATAGCCTTGAAGGCCGGGAGTGTGGAAATCTACGGAGATTCTATGTTGGTGGTCCAGCAGATGCGAGGAGAATGGGAATTGAAGGAAGAACGGTTGAAGCCTTATCTTTTTTACCTCAGAAAATTGGCACAGGTTATCCCCGAGTGTAAGTTTCAGCACCTACCGAGAGAAGAGAATCAGATGGCAGATGCATTGGCTACACTAGCAGCGACTTGGGAAAATCCAGAGAAGTTAGTGATGAGACCGTTGGTACTGACAATAGCAAGTAAACCTGCTTATGAGACAGAAAGAATTCTGGAAGTTGAGGTTGACGACGGTAAACCTTGGTATTATGACATTCAGAGGTATCTGGAACATGGTGAATTCCCGGAAGGGGCGGGCAGAAAAGACAGAATAGCCATTCAGAAGTTGGCTTCCCAGTATGTGACTTTGAGAGGGGAACTGTACAAAAGGCAAGCAAACGGCATTCAGTTGAAATGTTTGAGAAAAGAAGAAGCTCAGGAAGTGATGGAAGAGGTACATGCCAGGGTATGTGGTCCCCACATGAATGGGTTGAACTTGTCCCGCAAGATAATGAGACAGGGGTTTTATTGGTCGACCATGGAAACAGACTGCGCGACGATGGTAAAGCACTGTCATGACTGTCAAGCACAAGGTAATTTGAATCACCTACCGCACACAGAATTGCACGGGTTGTCAGAGCCGTGGCCGTTCTCAGCATTGGGAATTGATATGATTGGGGAAATTCGACCAAATGCATCCAATGGGCATCGCTTCATAGTGGTGGCAGTAGATTACTTCTCAAAGTGGGTGGAAGCCGAATCCTTCCGTAATGTTCACAGCGAAGCAGATGGCAAAGTTTATAGCTCGGAACCTCATTTGTCGGTATGGTATGCCGCATCATGTAGTGACAGACAACGGGGTCCAGTTTGAAGGAGAGACGAAGGCAATGTTGTGGAGGCATGGGATAGGCCACCACAAGTCATCACCGTACAAGCCGCAGGCAAATGGGGCAGTTGAGGCAGCCAACAAGACTATAAAGACAATTTTAGCCAAGATGACGGAAAATTGTAGAGACTGGGCCGAAAAAATTACCGTATGCTTTGTGGGGGTACATAACGTCGGTCAGAACGGCAACGGGTGCTACATCATACTCCTTGGTCTACGGAATGGAAGCAGTATTGCCAGTAGAAGTGGAAATACAGTCCCTGAGGGTATTAGCAGAGGCAGATTACCAGAACAGGAATGGGCCGCACAGAGATTTGATCAGTTAGTACTGTTGGATGAGAAGAGAACGAAGTCGTTGTATCACATGCAGTTGTATCAGAAAAGACTAGCCCGGGCATTCAACAAGAAAGTACGTCCCACAAAGATCAGAAAGGGTGATTTGGTACTTAAGCAGTCGAGACCGTCGACGACGGATCCAAGAGGGAAATTCAGGCCTAACTGGGAAGGACCTTACATAGTTCAGAAAGTCATGGGAAATGGAGCAGTGAAGCTATCAGACTTGGAAGGAAATGAATTCACAGAACCAATCAATGTCGACAGGTTGAAGTTGTACTTTGCTTGAAAAGACTTGGTCGCCAGCGGAAGACCTAACCCAACGGAATAAGAAAACTCTTGCATACATGCATACACGTAACCCATATTGCATATTTTTGTGTTTGTTCTGTTTTGTGTAAACAGGTGTTGAAGACGGAAAAGAGCGAGCAGTAAGCCAATCAGAGATAGTAAAGGCACAGCATTTGATATGGGCAGTAATCTGAACATTGAGGTCCCAATGTAGTTAAGTTCCGGGTATGGGTCTCGGAGGGCGAAGCCCATATCGGCTGAGGAGTGAGGTTCCACATTGTACCAGCTTGGGGGCGAGGCCCATATCGACTGGGGAGCGAGGCTCCACATCACATCATGTCAGCTTGGGGGCGAAGCCCATATCGGCTGAGGAGCGAAGCTCCACATCATCATTTTCGGGATGCGTCCCAGGGTCGAGGCCCACATTTTGTCAGCGGTATTGGGATGCGTCCCAGGGTCGAGGCCCCCGTTGTCGGTTGCAGCTATTGGGATGCGTCCCAGGATCGAGGTCCACTGCATCATCATTTTCGGGATGCGTCCAGGGTCGAGGCCCACATTTTGTCAGCGGTAGTGGGATGCGTCCCAGGGTCGAGGCCCTCGTTGTCGGTTGCAGCTATTGGGATGCGTCCCAGGATCGAGGTCCACTGCATCATCATTTTCGGGATGCGTCCCAGGGTCGAGGCCCACATTTTGTCAACGGTATTGGGATGCGTCCAGGGTCGAGGCCCCCGTTGTCGGTTGCAGCTATTGGGATGCGTCCCAGGATCGAGGTCCACTGCATCATCATTTTCGGGATGCGTCCCAGGGTCGAGGCCCACATTTTGTCAGCGGTATTGGGATGCGTCCTAGGGTCGAAGCCCCCGTTGTCGGTTGCAGGTATTGGGATACGTCCCAGGTTCGAGGCCCACATCATCAGCAGCATCGAGATGCATCTCAGGATCGAGGTCCAAAGCAGTATCAGCTCAGCTCAGGACAGCTAGCTAGCCAGGTAAGTAAAAATGCATTGCATAGACTTTGATAGTACTGTCACTGTCACAACACTGCACAAGCCCCATCAAAGTGGTGGCGACTGTAGGCATTGCATTTTCGCATGTGAAACCCGATGAGGAGTCTTATTTGGAGGCAACTACCTTTTAAGTCACGGAAGCCGTGGGAAACGGATATCGGAAGGGGAAATTCAGAATACACAAGCTCACTGTCTCGTAGTGCTGCGTTCGCTACTTCGTTCGCGGGGAAACAGATACAGATGGTGTCGTCGTGTCGTTCGATCGACGTTTCGAACGGTGTCGGTAATTCTGGTTTTGCTGCTAGCCTCACGCCCAGCCCATTTAGCTCCCCAAAGCCCATAAAACACATCCCAAATTAAATAAATAAATATTAAATTAAATATTAAACATTAAAATAAAATATTTAAACCATTTACCAATTAAAATAAACAATTACCTACTTAAACTAAAATCATGCCTAAATTAAACAAATCACATACTAAATCAAAATATAATCATACCAAATTAAAATCAATCATAACCAATTAAAGCCAATCATATATTTGACTTCCTAATCTAATAAGATATTTACCAACCTAAAATATTTGTATTCCTAAACCAACACAAATTAAATATTACAACTTCCTAATTTAAAATATTTTGTCCCCCATCAATCTTGTGTATACCTTTCTCATCTCTCCTAATTTGGAAACAAGATCTCTTCCTTGTGAGAAAAGGTGAAACCCTAGCCATCTTCTATATAAACAACCCCTACCCAAAGCCATTCCTCCTCTCCACACAACACAAATCACGCCCAAGCTTTGACACACATAATTCACACCTAAACTCTCTCGAAATCTCTAGACTCTCTCTACACACCCAAGACTAAACAAGAGATAAAAAAGAAAACACTTCACACACACAAAAAAGAGAACAAAAGAACCTCAACCATCTCCTCCATAGCCGAATCCACCACAAGTAACCACCCTCACATCACCGAAACTACAAGCACCAGAACAGCCCCTAATCACCACCAAAAACCAGCCCCTCTAAACCTCCATACATCACCGAAAATCACACAAACACAGCAGCCCAAATCCTTAAAAAAACAGTAACATAAAAACTGCATAGATAATCTTAAGAATAATCACACTTAATTGCACTAAGAACCCACACAAACTTGGAATAGTTTATTGAAAACGTTAAAACAGGTGAGGTCCGTGCAGTGAGCAGAAGACAGAGACCAAATAGGAGCAGAACGGAGTTCGAACCGTAAGCAAAACAGCGAGCAGTGAGCTAGGACGTTGAACCAGCGGACCAGAAAAGTTGCGGAGCTTTACCCCCTTTCGATCTCCGTGGAACGCGAGTCCGAGAGACGGACTTAAAAGGTTAGACCTGAGGGTATCTTTCACACTTATTCTCATTTTATTTTCTGGTCGTTTATTTTGATTATATTTTCTGTATTATGGTATTCGTTGTGTGTATGATGTATGTTGTGGGTATTGGATGAATGAGAGATGTGTCAACTCTCGCGGTATATCGGATGGAAACCCGGACATAAATTTCATAGCCGATTCCGAATGGACGGTAATATGATCTGTACTCGGGCCACAACTCCACGTACCGCTTGGGTAAACGGCACCATCTTTCTTTTGTTGTGTTGCTTTTGTTTATTTAGTTTTCTTTACTTGAATTCAATATGTCGTTTAGTTATGCATGATTCAACCAAGCGTATGGGCTTAGTGAGTTAGTCCAAAGGTCCTCCATTTGGGAGACAAAGAGCCGAAAAGGCCACCTTTGTGACACTACATCGCCGCGCCGGTTGATGTATGTTCGGTTGGATGCGAGATACGTTCAATCGGGCATACTTAGTTTGATATTATTATCTTTATTTTCATATGTATAATTCAATCGAGCGCATGGGCTTAGTAAGTGTGATGTGAGATCCCCTATTGGGAGGGGCTAAAAGCCCTTTACCACGATGCTTTGCCGCGCCGATTGATGTGTGTTCGGTTGGATACAAGATACGTTCAATCGGGCGCACTATGTCTGATATTATTTATTTCATGTGTTGTGATGTGACGCGCATGGGCTTAGTATGTTGGTCTAAAGGTCCTCTCTTTGAGAGATCAAGAGCCCCAAAAGGCCACCTTTACGGCAGTGCTTCGCTGGGCCCCATTATTTCGTGTTTATGTATTGCATCCCATTTCATGCATCAGGTCTGTTTCCATTCGAACGCGTTTACGAACGCAACTCGAACGCGCATACATTTTGCCTTATCATGCATCAGGTCTCATTTCCGTTCGAACGCGTTAACAAACGCCATACGAGCGTGAGCATTCTGTTTCATTTACGTTCGAACGCATTTACGAATGCAACTCGAACGCGCATACATTTTGCCTTATCATGCATCAGGTCTCATTTCCGTTCGAACGCGTTAACAAACGCCATACGAACGTGAGCATTCTGTTTCATTTCCGTTCGAACGCGTTTATGAATGCTACTCGAACGCGAGCTTTCTGTTTCATTTTCGTTCGAACGCGTTTACGAACGCTACTGGAACATGAGCATTCTGTTTCATTTCCGTTCGAACGCGTTTACGAACGCTACACGAACGTGCACACACTGAACTGAGTCTGTCTTATTATATTCATGCATAATTGCCTCTTGGTTGATCTTTCTTGTGCAAATATGTTAATGTATTACAATTCATATGCTTATGTCATGATAACATTTGAGTATTATTCTTTGGTGGTATATCGGATGGAAACCCAGACGTAAATTCCGTAGCCGATTCCGAATGGACGGTAGTGCGGTCTGTACTTGGGCTACAATTCCACGTACCGCTTGGAAAAGTGCCCACATGTGTGCTTGTATGGTTAATATGTGTGCTTGTATGGTTAATATGTGCGCTTTTGTTTTTCCTCAATGTGATATGTAAATAAAGTTGTATGTTCGTTGCTATCTTGATATATGTTAAGCATGCAATTTTAAATGTGAGATATATGTGAAAATGTGCACATAAGTTTTATTTTGCATTTGAGAATTTAGAAGCATGATACTCTTGGAAATAAGTGTTACTTAAGCTTGATTAAATTATCACATAAATCCTTTCATTACAAGTGACATGAGTAAGGGACCATTCCGAACCCAACGGTTTGAGGTCTTCCTTTGCGAGGGGTGAGTGCGGCCTTAAATCTTTGTCCCGGTTCACACCGGTTGGCGACTCCATGTTATTTAATACTTCCCAACTAGGCCGTGAGCCTAGGAACGGCGTCTCCCAGGTCCTGTGTCCTACAATATCCCTAGCCGGAGTATTATCGAGACTGGACATCGATAATGCGGATGGGCTAGTATTGCACTTGTGTGAGTTGTGAGGGCACAACGGCATAGTTTCTCATATATATAAGTATCGGATACTTATGCAAGTGTGATAGGAGGTCGTGTTTCACCGATGGTACGGGAAACAGCTTCGCTCTGGATAGACCCCTCGGAATCCCATTGGTATTATGACTATGTGTCTATGGGAGGCCGAAATCAAGGTAGGTGTGTATAGTCTTAACCTGAGACTTACATCGCTAATATTTGCGATAATCGGTAGACTTTGGTCTTGGTGGTACAGGGCTTTAACCGGTTCTGCGTACACCACTTCTGGGTTTATCAGAGAGTCGTAGTGTATTGGGTGTGATGGCAAGACGGAAGTATCACTCCAGTCATAGTGGAGATGATGTCACGCAGGATACGGTATTAGTGCTCTTAAGTGCTGGCCGGCCATCGGGATATTATGACAAGGTCATGTATATCCGATTATAGAGACTAGTCACCAGACATCCGACATGTGCTTCGGACGGGGCAGACTTATCCAGCCCCAGCCCTAGCACGTGACTATCCGATACTGGGCTGATATACGCAATACTACGGTATACTACGCTTGATACAGATCGATATATTCTTGTAAATATATTTCTGGAGAATTGGGTAGGCATGGTGCTTTCCTAGAAGCCAACCTTGTCTTGTAAATCGGTATAAATGTAGTACGAGGTACTTACGTGTTCGGATAGTCCGACGACCCGATTTCTACTGCCAACATATCCGGAGATCTCATGGGTCGCTTCCTGAATATTCACCGATGACGTATAACTCGCACTTAATTAATCTGGGATTAATTAGAAGAGAGAGAAAATTAATCAGGGATTAATCACGGAGATATTTTATCTGGGATAAAATATTAATTAAAGAGAGAGAACGATTAATTTGGAATTAATCGATAAAATAATATTTTGATATATTATTAGAATTGGATTTTGACGCGGAATTGAAATTATTTTAATTCGGCGAACGAATTAATTTATAATTAATTCGTTAGCGACGTGAATAATGAATTCGCTAGGCGTAATCATTTAATTACGACGCGATGGAAAATTCGTTAATTTGGAATTAGCGGACCCGAGCCCGAGAGTGATTGCGAGCGCATTCGCATTTCGAATTCGAGCGCGGCACGCAAGTCACATCAAGCGTCAAATCGCTAGTCACATCAAGCGTCAAATCACATGTCACTTTGAGTGATGTGACATTTGAGTGATGTGATGTGACATGACATGTTGTCACTTTATTAAAGTGACTTGATGTAAAAAAGTGATGTGATTGAAAAGGCATTTGTTGCTTTTTGCTTTTGCTTTTTGACTTTACTTTTTGAAAGTAAAAGGTGGTAAATGATATTATTAAATTTTGAAATAATAAAACCATTTACATTTTCTCTCACTCTACAATTACAATATACGGTTTTGGCATTTGGGAGCCAAAACGTTTTTCTTCTTCCTCTCTTGGCTTGGAGCCATTTTCTTCTCTTCCATTTTTGGTTTGACCGAAAATCCAAGAAGAATAAGGAGTGCTAGCACACACATGGGTTATACATAGGTGATAGGGAAACGAATTTATGAGCTTGGATCATCTTTGGAAAGCTTGAAGCTTGGAGCTTCAATGGTGGTTCATCAATGGCCGTTCATGGAGGAGACATAAACCACCAAAACCGAGCAGCCCACAGTCACAGAAGCTCACTGCCGAGCTTAAAAAGGAGGAAGAAACGCATCTTGTTCTTTTCATCAAATCCAATCATTGTGAGTATATGATTCCGCCCTTACTCCTTTGTGTATTCATGCGAATTTTGTGCTTGATTTTGTTGATCTTGGGACCTATATTAGAACTCAACAAGTAGCATTATCAGAAGAATGCAGCGACATCATTCAGAGAAAACTTCCCCAAAGTTGAAAGATCATGGCAGTTTCATTGTTCCTTGCACCATAGGAGAACTTGACTTCGGTAAGGCTCTGTGTGATCTAGGTGCGAGTGTTAACATGATGCCTTTTTCTATTTTCAAGAAACTGCAGATTGGAGAAACAATGCCCACTTCAGTCTCTCTTAATTTCGTAGATATCCATGCCACCTATGGGAAGAACTAGAGTTAGAGGTAGACCTAGGCGTGATAGGGCGCCTTAAGGCATAAATCTTCATTAGAGATCAGTAGTACGTTCCCTTGAGCCAGACATGGGGCAATGAGTGGAGTCAGTTCATGAGAGTATTAGGGGGGAAGGTTGAGTTACACCAGTGGTCCAGCCCAATGACCTAGTAGTTGCGGGCTTACAGCATATTCAGAAGTCAGTGCCAGCTCTAGCCCTACTGATTACCCGACAGCCGCAGCCACCAGGCCTAGAGCTGAGAGCTGCAGAACCCACCCTTCATGTACCACCACCACCAGTAGGGGTATCCATGGCTCACCAAACAGTAGATTCTCCAAGTATACCAGACCCTACTACATTCCGAGCCGGACCTTCTATTGTGTCATATGAACCACCTCCATTAACGATTTAGGTCATGCAGCACCAAGAACTACTGGTATCATTACATGATTTTTGGAAGCTCCTACGTTTTCTGAAGTGGAAACATCCCATGATCCTTATTGTTTTATTGAGGAATCAGATATGATATGCACGAATTTGGGGTGTTCTGCGGAGAGGGTAGTAGAGTTAGTCAGTTTTCAATTGAGAGATGTCGCCAACACATGGTTGATCTCCTTTCGAGATGGTTGGGGACGAGATGCTCCTCCTCTGGCATGGGCTGAGTTTAGTTCGGCCTTTCTGTCTAGATTCTTGCCAAAGATTATCAGAGATGTCAGAGCTTGAGACTTTGAACAACTGGTACATGGCGAACTGATGACAGTTTCTGAATATGACATATGGTTCACACGATTGTCTCGCTATGCCCCATATCTGATCAGTACGGAGGAAATGAATGTGAAGAGGTTTATAAATGGGCTTCGAGACTATTTATTCCGCTCCATTCATTTCACAGAGACCACTACTACACTTAAGTTCTAAATGCTGCCATGCGGTTTGAAGCACGGGTTAGAGAGAGACAAGCAGAGAGGGAGTCTCGAAATAAATCTAGATCGGAGGAGAGGACTAGGCCGCAGTAGAGCGGCTCTAGTAGACAGCAACAAATGTCAGCTCCGCCTACGACACGTAGAGACATGGGTTCAGTTCAAGGGGGTCAGGACCGTAGGCTGGCTCAGAGTGTCGCTTCTCATGCAGTTTCTTCTCCCTCGGTAGCCTAGACCGGGCGAACTCTACAATAACGTCTTATTTGTGGACCAGCTCATACCGGGACTTTTAGATATGTGAGTAGAGGTTGTTATCGGTGCGTTCAGGTGGGTCATCTGAAGAGAGATTACTCGGTACCAGTAGGGCAGTTGCTGTTGGAGTTAAATCAAGTCCCAAGATCAACAAATCATGCATAAAAACCGCATATGAACACATCAAAGGAGGTGCGGATATACTCACATTGAATTCGGTTTTGATGAAATGAACACAAGTTGCGTTTTTGCTTCCTCCAAGCTCACGGCAACAGCTCTCCAAGGCAGTGGGCTGCTCGGTTTGGACTGGTTCGGCTTCCTCCATGTTCGGCCATTGATGAGCTCTCATTGAAGCTCAAAGCTTCAAGCTTCCATGCTCACGGAATCACTTCCCTATCACCTATGTATCACTCAAGGTGTGTGCTAGCACTTGTATTCTTCTTTTGCTTCTCAAATGCTCGGTCAAACCAGAACAAATTTCATGAAGAATCGGCAGCGAAGCCGTGAGATGCAGAAGAAGAAAAAGAGGGAGATGAGAGATCGTATGCCTTGCATGTTGGAGAGAGAGAATGACAAGTTAGAAAAAAAAATGTAAAAAGGTTTATATAATTTCCAAAATTATTTAATAAACCATTTACTTTTTCTATTTAAAATTAAAGCAAAAGCTTTCAATCAACTTTTTACTTTAAGTCACATCACATCACTTTAATAAAGTGACATGTTGTCAAGTCACATCACTCAAAGTGACAATTGATTTGACGCATGATGTGACACAACGATTTGACGCTTGATGTGACTCGCGTGCCGCGCTCGAATTCGAAATGCGAATGCGCTCGCAATCACTCTCGGGCTCGGGTTCGCTAATTCCAAATTAACGAATTTTCCGTCGCGTCGTAATTAATGATTACGCCTAGCGAATTCACTATTCACGTCGCTAACGAATTAATTCTAATTAATTCGTTCGCCCGAATTAAAATCTAATTTTAATTTCGCGTCGAAATCCAATTTCTAATAATATATCAAATATATTATTTTATCGATTAATTCCAAATTAATCGTTCTCTCTCTTTAATTAATATTTTATCCCAGATAAAATATCTCCGTAAATAATCCCAGATTAATTTTCTCTCTCATCGAATTAATCCAGATTAATTCTATCTCTCTCTTCTAATTAATCCCTGATTAATTAAGTGCGAGTTAACATCATCGGTGAATCTTCAGGAAGCGACCCATGAGCTCCGGATATGTTGGCAGTAAATACGATCGTCTCGGACTGTCCGACACGTAAGTAACCTACTCGTATTACGTTTATATCGATTTACAAGACAAGGTTGGCTTCTAGCAAAGCGCCATGCCTACCCAATTCTCCAGAAATATTCTTACAGGAATATATAGATCTGTATCAAGCGTAGTACCGTAGTATTGTGTAATATTGGCCCAGTATCAGATAATCACTGTTAGGGCTGAGGCTGGATAAGTGTCTGCCCCGTCCGAAGCACACATGTCGGATGTCTGGTAACATAGTCTCTATAATCGGATATACATGACCTGGTCACAATATCCCGATTGGTTGCGCAACACTCAAGAGCACTATACCTGTATCCTGCGTGATATCAACTCCAATATGACTGAAGTGACACTTCCGTCTTCATCCCACACCCAATACTCTACGACTCTCTGATAAACCCAAAGTGGTGTACTCAGAACCTGTTAAAAGTCCCCTACCACAAAAACCAAGTTTATCGATTATCGTAAGTATTAGCGATGTAAGTCTCAGGTTAGACCATACACACCTACCTTGATTTCGGCCTCCCATAGACACATAGTCATAATACCAATGGGATTCCGAGGGGTCTATCCAGGGCGAGCTATTTTTCCGTACCATCTGTGAAACACGACCTCCTATCGCACTTGCATAAGTATCCAATACTTATATATATGAGAACTATGCCGTTGTGCCCTCACAACACGCACAAGTGCAATACTAGCCTATTCCGCATTATCGATGTCCTATCTCGATAATACTACGGCTAGGGATATTTAATGATTAATCCTTCGTGGACTGATACTGTCTATATCATCTCAATCCAGGAACTAATCATATGGACCTCTCTTCATTTTATATCAACGATGATCTAATCACTAATGATGAGAGTGCAATTTCCTTGTCAATAGTTAATTTGCTACAACAACACAATGATCTGTGTAAATAGTGACGCTATGGGTCATTTTGTCCAACAATCTCCCACTTGGCACATAGCCAGTCACTCAAGTGTCTAACACCCGAACTATGTTAATTCGCTCAAATTGCTGAGAAGGGTTGTTTCGTCAGCGAATTTGCTTAATTATCGTCTGACGCGATTTACACGATCATCATCATCACATCGAAGCACGATGTATGATCCGAACGAATCAGATGATATAGAAGTATATATCTGGATCGTCGATGAGACCTCTAATTCTTTAGCCTGTGCTGACGCCTAGCTCAGCTGCTAACAGAACTATATCTAATCTAATTAGATTTATTATCGATCCAAATGGCTTCTATTGC
>SKCR01012399.1:0-12679 GCA_019454045.1 Zanthoxylum bungeanum
GGGCTTTGATCCCGAACTAAATTGATTGCGGGCTTTATTCCCTGGGCCTTGTGTAGGACAATTATGACCCATATCGTCACTATTTGTACAGATCATAGTGTTGTTGTACAAATTAACTATGTGACAAAGGAGATTGCACTCTTATCATTTGTGATTAGATCACCTAGATATATAAATGATAAGAGGTCCCTGTGATTTGTTCCTGGATTGAGAATGATATGAGACAGTATCAATCCACGAAGGATAAATCATTAAATATCCCTAGTTAGAGCATTATCGAGATTGGACATCGATAAATACGTAAAAGACTAGTATTACATTTGTGCGCGGTATGAGGGCACAACGACGTAGTTCTCATATATTTGGGTATATGATACTCATGCAAGTGTAATAGGAGGTTTTTTTTTAACCGATGGTATGGGAAACAGCTTCGCTCTGGATAGACCCCATCGTAATTCCATTGGTAGTATGACTATGTGTCTATGAAAGTCCGAACCCAGGGTAGGTGTATTTGGTCTTAACCTGAGACTTACCCGCAATACTTGCTGACAAGACAATCAATATACTTTGGTTGCGGTCGTCCAGGGCTTTAACAGGTTCTGTGTACGCCAATGCTGGGTATATTGAGAATCGTAGTGTGTTGGGTGTGATGTCAAGACGGAAGTGTCACTCCAGTCATATGGAGTTGATGATCGCGCAGGGATACAGAACTGGTTCTCTAAATAAGGTTGCAACAGTCGGGATAATATGACTTGGTCATGATTATTCGATATTAAAAGAGACTAGTTGTTCGTAATCCGATATATGCTTCGTACGGGGCAGACACTGTACCAGCCCCAGGCCTCGCATGTGATCATCCGATACTGGACAGAAATACACTATACTACGTATACTACGCCTGATATAGATCCTTTATTCCTATAAGGATAATTCCGGAGAATTGGGTAGGCATGGCGTTTTGCTAGAGGCCAACATTGTCTTGTAAATCGGTATAAACGTAGTACGAGGTACTTGTTGGTTTCTATAAATAGTCCCAAGGAAAGATTAAACATATGAAATACAACAATTTGAATATATATAATAAACTTGAAGCATGGCAGAATCATACTTACAAAGCTTTTGCGATGAAATATGAACAAAGGTTGAAGCTCCAAGATCCTTGAAGTTTCGGCCAAGAGGAGAAAAGAGTTGAAAGCTCCAAGCTTTGTGTATTCCAAGCTCCAAGGTGGTTTCCCTATCACCTCCTTTGATTCCTTGCTTGTGCTAACAAAAATGGAGAATGAGAAAACAATTTTCTGCCTTGTATGTGCAGCTCACGGCGTGAGCAAAAGAGAAAGAAGAGGATAGTGTTTCACTTTTAATTTTGTTCCCTTTGCATGCCAAAAACCGTGTGAGACAAAGGAAATGAAAAGTGATATGATATCTAATACCAAAAGAATTTTTTAATGCAAAAAATCCTTCAAAACCGTGCATGGCTTTCCCTCCAAAATGAAATCCATCATTTGCCATCATTACCACACTTTGAGATTAGAGACAATGTATCATCCCTCAAAGGTGACTAGATACATCCACCATCTATTCGTATTAAGTAATGAGATATCGCGATGTGATTTGCGGATATCACTCGATTCAAAATACGAATGTGTCCGCAAACACTTTCGGGCTCGGTTTCGTTAATTCCGAATTAACGAATTTCCGTCGCGACGTGAATTAAATGATTACGCCTTGCAAAATTACTATTCAGTTCGCTAATGAATTAATTCTAAATTAATTCGTTTGCCCGAATTAAAATCCGATTTTAATTCCGCGTCGAAATCTAATTTCGCATAATAATATATCGAATATATATTTTATCGATTAATTCCAAATTAATCGATCTCTCTCTCCTAATAAGGCATTTTATCCAAGATAAAGTTTCTCCGTTATTAATCCAAGATTAATAAAGTTCGAATCAAACATCATAGGTGAATCTTCAGGAAGCGACCCAAGAGATCTCCAGATATGTTGGCAGTAAATACGGTCGTTGGATAATCCAAACACGTACGTACCTCGTACTACGTTTTTACCGATTTACAAGACAAGTTGGCTTCTAGCAAAGCGCCATGCCTACCCAATTCTCCAGAAATATTCTTACTGGAATATTAGATCTATATCAAGCGTAGTATACCGTAGTATTGCGTACATCGATCCAGTATCGGACGATCACATGTTAGGCCTGGGGCTGGAAATGTGTCCGCCCCGTACGAAACATATATCGGACATCAAGCAACTAGTCTCTTTAAATCGGGCAATACTGACCTAGTCATATTGTCCCGACGGTTGCAACCTTTTATAGAGCACTAGTTCTGTATCCTGCGTGATCATCAACTCCATATGTCTGAAGTGACACTTCCATCTTGACATCACACCCAGTGCACTACGATTCCTGATAAACCCAGAAGAGGTGAACACAGAACCAGTTAAGGTCCCCCAACCACCAAAACCAAAGTTTACCTATTGTCGCAAGTACTAGCGATGCAAGTCTCAGTTAAGACCATATACACCTACCCTGATGCGGCCTCCCATAGACACGCAGACATACTACCAATGGGATTCCGCGGGGTCTATCCAGAGCGAAGCTGTTTTCCGTACCATCGGTAAAACACAACCTCCTATCGCACTTGCATAAGTATCCTATACTTAAATATATGAGAACTATGCCGTTGTGCCCTCACAACATGCACAAGTGCAATACTAGTCTATTCCGCATTATCGATGTCCGATCTCGATAATACTATACTCCGACTAGGGATATTTAATGATTTAAACTTTATGTATTGATACTGTCTCATATCATCTCAATACGGAATTAATCATATGGACTTTCGCCATTTATATATCAAAGTAAATAAATTACAAAACGGCAAAAGGCATTTCATTATCACATAGTTAATTTTGTACAATAATACAATATCATTTACAAAACAGTGACGCTATGGGTCATAATGTCTAACAATCTCCCACTTGGCCTATAGCCAGTCACTCAAGCATCTAATACCTGAACTATGTATATGTCGTTCAAACACTTGCGGATAAACAGCTTTCGTCAGCGGATCTGCAATGTTGTTATCTGATGCGACCTTCTCGACTTTTACATCGCCACGATGTATAATCTCTCGAATCAGATGGTAACGCCGAAGAACATGCTTGGATCGTTGATGAGACATTGGTTCCTTAGCTTGTGCTATAGCCCCGTTATTGTCACAATACAATGGAACGGGCTCAGCTGCTAACGGAACTACTCCTAATCCGATTAGGAACTTTCGGATCCAAACTTGCCTCCTTGCTGCTTCCGACGCAGCAATATACTCCGCTTCTGTCGTTGAATCGGCAACAGTATCTTGCTTGGAAGATTTCCAGCTCACTGCTCCATTATTCAAACAAAAAATGTACCCGGATTGCGACTTGAAGTCGTCCTTGTCGGTTTGGAAACTTGCATCGGCATATCCAGATACCACAAGTTCTCCTTCTCCGTAAATTAAGAAAGCATCCTTAGTACCTCTAAGATACTTAAGGATATTCTTAACTGCCATCCATTGACCTTCACCTGGATCGGCCTGATAGCGACTGCACATGCTCAAAGCATATGACACATCAGGTCGTGTACATATCATGGCATACATGATCGATCCGACTGCCGAGGCGAACGGTATCCGACTCATGTTATCTCTCTCTCTCTTGAGTCTTAGGACACATGTCCTTAGACAGAGAGGTACCGCGTAACATTGGCATCAATCCCTTCTTGGATTGATCCATGCTGAATCGCTTCAACACTTTGTCAATATATGTACTCTGGGAGAGTCCAAGCAGCTTTCTAGATCTATCCCGGTAGATCCTTATTCCCAGAATAAAGGCTACTTCTCCCAGATCTTTCATGGAGAATTTTAATAAAAAAGCCAAGCTTTCACCGACGTTAGCATGGGAATGTCATTGCCTATAAGCAATACATCGTCGACATAAAGGACAATAAAAGTCAGTGCTCTCCCACTAACCTTCTTGTATACACAAGGGTCATCTTCGTTTTGCACGAAATTATATTCTTTTATGATTTCATCAAAACGCTGATTCCATGACCGTGATGCTTGCTTCAATCCATAAATGGATCGATTTAACTTACAAACCTTGTTTGCAAGTCTAGGTACGATAAAACCGTCAGGCTGTTGCATATAAACATCCTCCAAAAGGTTTCCGTTAAGGAAAGCGGTTTTAACGTCCATCTGCCATATCTCGTAATCGAAATATGCAGCTATTGCAAACATTATCCGAATGGATTTAATCATGGCAACGGGTGAGAAGGTTTCGTCATAATCAACACCATATTGTTGACGATACCCCTTTGCTACAAGCCTAGCTTTGTATGTTTGCACGTTGCCATCCATGTCGGTCTTCTTCTTGAAGATCCATCTGCATCCAATAGGTTTCACACCTTCTGGTGCATCAACCAGTGTCCAAACTTGGTTGGCATACATGGAATCCATCTCAGACTTCATGGCTTCTTGCCATAAAGCGAATCAATATCTTGTATTGCTTCCTCATACGTAGACGGTTCATTATCCTCAATAAGATTAATATCTACATGAGGCGAGATCAGGTACCCATACCTCTCAGGTACTGTCCTGACTCTCTCCGACCTACGCGGTCCTTGTGTATATGAAGGTTGTGGTACAGACTCATCCCGGATGGTCTGTTCATGTTCCGTCGTTGATTCATTGCCAGGAACAGTATCACCACGATTTTCATCGAGCTCCACTTTCCTCCCACTTACCACTGCATCTAAGAATTCCTTTTCAAGGAAAAATGCATGTAGAGCAACAAATACTTTGTTCTCTTGCGGGTGATAGAAGTAATATCCTTTGGTTTCCCTAGGATATCCTACGAAAAAGGCATTTATCTGATTTGGGTTCTAATTTGGTACCTTCAAACGTTTAACATATGCCCAAACCCCAACTCTTCAGGAAAGAGAAACCCGGTTTCCTTCCTGTCCATATCTCGTATGGAGTCTGTTCAACAGACTTTGACGGAACCTTATTCAAAATAAGTATTGCACTGCTTAATGCGTATCCCCAGAAGGATATTGGTAGCTTAGTGCGACTCATCATTGACCTTACCATGTCTAACAAGGTTCTGTTCTTCTCGTTCAGACACACCGTTTAATTGCGGTGTTCCAGGAGGAGTCCACTGTGAAAGAATACCATGTTCTTTCAAGTAATCTTGAAACTCATAACTTAAGTATTCGCCACCACGGTCCGACCGTAATGTCTTAATACTCTTGCCTGTTTGTTTTTCAACTTCGTGTCGAAACTCTTTGAATTTCTCAAAGGTTTCCGACTTGTGCATCATTAGATACACATAACCGTAACGTGATGCATCATCCGTAAAGGTTACGAAGTATCGATATCCACCTCTAGCCTGGCTAGACATGGGCCCACATACATCACTATGAACGAGGGCTAACAGTTCTGTGGCACGTTCACCTTTACCGCTAAAAGGTGATTTAGGCATTTTGCCTAAAAGACAAGATTCGCAGACATCATATGAATTAGGATCAAATCCGTCCAAGTACCCACTCTTCGAAAGTGTGGATATGCGAGTCTTGTTAATGTGTCCTAGACGACAATGCCACATGTAAGCTTCATCTTTTAGATTACTCCTTTTGAGCCTTTTGTTTGTCATTTTGTGTTTAGGAGATTCATTTACATTCAAAATATAAAGACCATTATTTGCAACAACAGTGCAAATTTCTGCATCATTTTTATATAAATAACACCCAGTGTTTCTAAATACAAAAGTGTACCCATGCTGGGTTAACAAAGATACAGATATAATATTCCTAGTTAAACTAGGTATATAATAACAGTTCTAAAGTTTAAGTACATGCCCTGAGGGCAGTTCCAAAACAAAAGTCCCTACACAGCCAAAACAGCAACTGGTGTTCCGTTTCCGACTCGTAGGTCAACCTCCCCTGAAGCCAGCATCCTACTATTCTGCAGATCCTGCAAATCAGTACAAATATGAGCAGCACAACCAGAATCAAAAATCCAATTTTTAAGACTAGAAGTAGTCATATTTATTTCAATAACAAACATACCAGAGGCTGGTGCCTTGCCTGCCTTGATATCCTCCTTGTGTCCCTTGCCCATTCGGCAGTCACGTTTCCAGTGACCCTTCTTGCCGCAGTTGAGGCAGACATCTTGAGATTTGTTCCTTGGCTTCCCAGAAGCTTTTGTCGACTTGCCTTTACCCTTGTTCTTATGTTTCCTCTTCCTCACCCCTCCAGTTGCCCTAAGCCCAGCCTTTGGCCCCTGAGAGGTCGATGCATAGTGCGCCTCGCGCTTGCCCCCTTTTAGGAGTTCTTTTTCAGACTCCTTCAAGACGGATAACAGCTCTCCAAGAGAGTCATCCGTGTCCATAAACTTATAGTTGATTATGATTTGTTTCCAAGTATCGGGAAGCGATTGTAAGATCAAATCCACAGTCAGCTCAGCCTCCAAGACTATTCCTATATTGGCCAACTCATCAATATCGGCGATCATTTGAGTCCCGTGGGCCTCAACTGATGCGCCATCAGTCATTCGGGCGCGGAAGAGTTTCTTCACCAACTCATACCTCTCCATCCGCTTATTGGTGCGGTGGAGATCTCGCAGTCTAGCCATCATGTTATTATTGGATAATATGACCCATAGCGTCACTATTTGCACAGATCATTGTGTTGCTGTAGCAAATTAACTATGTAACAAGGAAATTGCACTCTCGTCATTTGTGATTAGATCACCATAGATATATAAATGAAGAGAGGTCCCTATGATTAGTTCCTGGATTGAGATGATATGAGACAGTATCAGTCCACGAAGGATTAATCATTAAATATCCCTAGCCGTAGTATTATCGAGACTGGACATCGATAATGCGGAATAGGCTAGTAGTGCGCGTTGTGAGGGCACAACGGCATAGTTCTCATATATATAAGTATTGGATACTTGTGCAAGTGCGATAGGAGGTCGTGTTTCACCGATGGTACGGGAAACAGCTTCGCTCTGGATAGACCCTTCGGAATCCCATTGCTATTATGACTAGGTGTCTATGGGAGGCCGAAATCAAGGTAGGTGTGTATAGTCTTAACCTGAGACTTGCATCGCTAATACTTACGACAATCGGTAAACTTTGGTTTTGGTGGTTGGGGGATCTTAACTGGTTCTGTGTTCACCTCTTCTGGGTTTATCAGGAATCGTAGTGTATTGGATGTGATGTCGAGACGGAAGTATCACTCCAGTCATAGTGGAGATGATGTCACGCAGGATACGGTATTAGTGCTCTTAAGTGATGCGCATCCAATCGTGATATTATGACCAGGTCATGAATATCCGATTATAGAAACTAGTTACCAGACATCCGATATGTGTTTCGGACGGGGCAGACACTTATCCAGCCCCAGCCCTAGCACGTGACTATCCGATACTGGGCCGATATGCACAATACATTAGTATACTACGCTTGATATAGATCTTAAATATTCTTAAAAGGATATGTCCGGAGAATTGGGATGACTTGGTGCTTTGCTAGGAGTTGACCTTGTCTCGTAAATCGGTAGAACGTAGTACTTGGTACGTACGTGATTCGGATACTCCGACGACCGTATTTACTGCCAACTTATCCGGAGATCTCATGGGTCGCTTCCCGATAATCCACCGATGACGCACAACTTGCACTCTTGAATAATCTGGGATTATATAGATGAGAGAGAAAATTAATCTAGGATTAATTACGGAGATATTTTATCTAGGATAAAATATCGTCTAGAGAGAGATAACGATTAATTTGGAATTAATCGGTAAATTAATATATTCGATATATTAAACGAAATTAGATTTCGACGCGGAATTAAAATTAGATTTTAATTCGGGCAAACGAGTTAATTTAGAATTAATTCGTTAGCGACGTAAATAATAATTTCGCTAGGAGCAATTATTTATTTAAATTCGATTTAATTAACGTCGCGACGTAAGTTCGGTATTTCGGAAATATCGAACCCGAACGCGTGAGTGCACGTGGGCCCACTTTCATTTGGAAACGTGTGGGGCCCACATGACACATGTCATATTATGCATTATTTAATTCTAATGCATTGCATGGAGATAGTGTACAATGCACTCAATGGTTTTGCATGAAATTGAGTGTTTGACACTCTAAGCCATTGCATGATTTGTGTCATAAGTTTATTATTAATTTAATAAATATTATGGCATAAATATAAATTGATTTTTTGTAACAAAATTCATTCAACTCTCTTATCTCTCTCACGCCAAAAACAGTGGATGTTCTTCACTGGTTTTGAACCAGTTTGGGCGTGAACAATAGGGAAGCAAGAGTGGATTTTCATGGTGAAAATTCAAGTACTAGCACACTTACAAGTCTTGCGAAGGTGGTAGGGAGGTTCGACCATGAGCCGGGATCCATCCAACGAAGTTAGGAGCTGCGTTTCTCATCTCAAAATTCTGTTTTTGGAGGCAGTGGACAGCATGCAGTAAGCTTACATGGCAGTGCGTTTTTTGGGTTCATTTGTCTTCAAATCGACTCTACCAACCAATGTAAGTATTCCGCTATCTTCGTTGGTGTATTCACGCATTATTTCATGTCTTGTTTGATCATGGGACCTTAGAAAAACTCAACAATGTGATTTGAGCATGATTTGAATAAATTGTTTGTTTGAGTATGTTTATAACATGTTTAATTTCATTTTGGTTGGACTAATTTGATGAAAATTGATTTGGAATTATTTTCCCCAAATATTTGTCCTTGGCCGAATGGTTTGATGATTTTGGGATCTTGGATTTTTTGATTTTTAATTCATTTGATGAGTTAGAATCGATTAGGTTGATGTTAATTTGAATCGAATTGGATTGGATTTCGAATTGGACAAAAACCCCAAAATCTTTGAGTTGGCCGAATGTGACTAATGCCCTAATGTCTTGGTAAATTTTGATTTTGATAATTGGATGTATTGGAAATCATTCGGGATATGTATTTAATGTCGATTGTGGATTAATTGGATTGAAACCGAATTGGACATGAAATCACTCCCTTGGCCGAGACCTTTAAGCATGTAGATGGGTTTGATTTTTCAATTTGTGTGTTGGACATATGATAATGAATCAAGCATGATTAATTGGACTAATATGGTGTTTTAGAAATGTTGATTTAGTTGATTGATCATGTAATACACTTTGGTAATTAAATTGGGAAAATTGGATTTTTTGAATTTATTATTTGGGCCTAATTTTGGAAATTGGATTTAAATGTTATATTGGGCCTATTGGGCTTGATTTATCAAGTTTGGTTTAGGCCAAATGGATTGGATCCAATTGGGCCCAAAACCTTGACCATAAAGCCCAAATGCGACTTAATGAACCTTTAAAGTTCAATTGGGCCTAATGGGCCAAGATTGATTTATGGGCTTATGGGGTAAATCCCGGATTGGACTTTGGTTATCGGTTTGACCCGAGTTGACCAAAAGTCCACGCCTTAAGAAATCAATCAAAAGCCCATTGGACTTTAATTGAATTGACGTTGGACGTTAATCGGTCTTTGAGACGCGTTACGATTAGATTTGGAATTTAAATCGTAAAAGGTTTATTAAATAAAAGTGTAATATTTAATTTGGAATTGAATAGTGAATTAGTATTAAATACATGTTAAATTAGATTTAATGATGTAGTTTAATTTAATTCATGAATTCGTACTTTAAGTACTTATTCGCAAAAACGAGTTTGACTCGAACAAAATCAAATCGTTGTTTGAACATTGGATGATCACTTAATTATCAGATTAATTAATTTGATTAGATTGATTGATAGCATGCTTATGTGTGTGAATACGTGGTTGTGTTGAATGAATAATGTATATCGGATGGATATTAGTCGGGTGGGCAATTTTAGAAATTGTTGTAATAAATTCGATTTATTAAATTGGACCTGCGTGTCCAGCCTTATCACCTTCTTTCTCTTTGTATTCTCTTCTCACCTATTCCCTCTATATATATGAGGTTTCTTTAGAAGTGTAGTGTAACGGGTAGAATTAGTACAAGTGCTAGCTTGAGTGAGAAAGGAAGAGATTTGATATAGGATCAATGTGTAAAGTATCCATCCGCATATCATTATTATTTTATTTCATACTCGCTTTATTATGTATTTAGAATGCATGTTTAAGGGTGTATGATGATGAGACCTAACAAAGATAATTAAATTGGTAGCCAATTTGCACGCGAAAAAAAAAAACCCTCGTTTTATATTAAGCAAATATCCTTCCATTGAATAATTCTTGTTCAAGATCCGAAGTTGCATTGGTTTTTATTGGCCAAAGTCAAGACCTTTGTCAATCAAGGATGTACTTGAATCATGAGAGTTTTGTTGCATATCGGTGTCTTGTCCAAATCGTGATTTTTATTGGCCAAAGTCAAGATCA
This sequence comes from Zanthoxylum bungeanum, assembly GCA_019454045.1. Classification (NCBI taxonomy): domain Eukaryota; kingdom Viridiplantae; phylum Streptophyta; class Magnoliopsida; order Sapindales; family Rutaceae; genus Zanthoxylum; species Zanthoxylum bungeanum. Next base: position 10,498 of record SKCR01012399.1, read on the forward strand.
CTTTTTGTCCAATGACATTGATTACGAAACTTTCCTCGTCAATGGGTCCCGCTTAACTGGAATCATTAGGTTTGTTTTTGCCAAAGCCAAGGCCTAGATGATTCGGAGGATAGGGTTAGGAAAATGTAATGGATACATTGACATTATACATATGTTCCGGACTTGGATGTCCACCTAACCGGATCTAGGAATTGGATGAGATCCAATTGATCATAGAGATCTACCTAAGTTAAATAGCATACAGCTTTTATTGGCCAAAGTCAAGGTTGTGTGTTATTAACGGGATCCTAGCCTACTAGGAAAAGCGGTTTCCCGAGTACTCCACAGAGGGTTAGAGGCTCGACGAAAAATAGTGGGAGGCAAGTATTGAATTTGCAACATTCGTTCGATACTCGCTAAACACGCTCATTTTATTTTACTCGTCATATTAATCAAAAGTATTAGTCGGACTAATATTTTATGTTGTTTTAAAAATATATTAGTTGGACTATATTCAAACATCAATATCTATATTTTATAATATTGTTAATTGATTATAGTGATCTTTATAATTGAATAAAGTGATAGTTGATTATAATTGGATTATAGTAATCAATATTAAAATATAGTTGATTTTATAATGGATTATAGTAACCAATATAATTGAATTAAAGTGATAGTTGATTTTATAATTGGATTATAGTAATCAATATTAAAATTATAGTTGATTAAATAATTGGATTATTGTAATCATTTAATAAATAGTACCCTATTAAATTGATTAAATAGTTGGACTATTGAAATCAAGAAAGAATTGAAAAAGATGAATATTTAAAATATATATAATCCTTGGATTAAATGTTTTAAATGATTTAATTTTCAATTGGGAATTAATAATAGGTTAATTTATTTGATAAAATAACTTATTATGACTAAGCCCATAATTAAGCAAATAGTAGAGCATAAAGTCTTTGGAAGATTTATGTGATGATGACTTTAGTGCTTAATTAATATACTTACAATAAATCTATCTTTAGATTTAAAAGTATTAAAGTTGCAATTAATTGACTATTCTAGTGGAGAAAAATCAAAGTTTGCAATTGGGCATGTAGCACAAGGTGCACATCGTTTCGATATTCCGAAACCCAAGGCTTGGCCAAGGGTTTGTGAAATATTGAAAAGGATAATTGACATATCCCGTAGCGACTACCATTTGGATATGGAAGACACGAAGGAATTAAAAATAGGGCGAGGCTCTAACTTTAAAAATATTTGTCAAAGTTATGTTTACTACTAGTATTGAAATTGGATTTTAAATACTTAGTGTGGTACATAATACATATATGTATTGACGTTCAGAATCCGCTGTGAGCTGGATACTGGCTTCAAGCCGAGATTTCTCTGCGAATTGGAAATAGGACGAAAGTCGTTGTTTCGACCGTAGATACCTAAGTTTAGGAACTACCCTTTGGGTATGTACTTAAATTAGGAAATGTTATAATGTAACTAGTTTGACTAGAGACATTATCTCTATATCAGTGTTTAATCCGATGCGGATAAAACCTTTATATTCTAGAACACTAAAGTGTTTCATTATATAAAGATGATACTGAGATAAATACATTAGATGTAAATAACATAATTTATATTTTGAATATAAATAAAATCTCAAACATATAAATGACAAATAAATAGCTCAAATTGATTTGATCAATAGAGACTTATTTGTGGCATTGTTGTCTAGGACACAATTAAACAAGACTCGTATATCCACACTTTTGAAGAGTGGATACTAGGACTGATTTGACTATTCAAATAAGGTCTACGAATCTAGTTTATTAGGTTAAAAACCTAAAATACTATTTACTTGGTAATAGTAAAAGGGCCACCGATCTGTTAGCCCTATTCATGGTGAAGTAAGTGGGTCCATATCTAGCTAGGCTAGATGTGAACATGAATATTTCGTGACCTTAACGGATGTAGCATCACGTTGTGGTTATGTGTTCTTTGAAGAACACAGATCGGAAACTTTTGAAGTTTCGACACGAAGAAAACAAACAGATCGGCTATAGTGTTATTCCGCCACGGTAAGACCGAAATGGAAAATACTTAAGCAGTAAGTTTCTTATATAAATGAAAGAGTACGGTGTTCTTTCATGTGAGGACTCCTCCCGAGAAACGTCAGTTAGACGGTGTGTCTGAA
>SKCR01012400.1:0-12691 GCA_019454045.1 Zanthoxylum bungeanum
TCAGTACTGCAAGATGCAAGGAATCAGACATCAAACGACACCTCCGAAGACACCTCAGCTGAATGGCCTAGTTGAGAGGATGAACAAAACCTTGTGCGAGAGGATCAGAAGCTTGCTGTCACAAGCCAAGTTGCCGAAGACTTTTGGGGGGGGCACTCATCACAACAGTTCATGTTTTGAACATGTCCACAGCAGTCGCACTGAAAGGTAATGTTCCTAACCAAGCTTGGACATGTAAAGAAGTGTCATACGAGCACTTACATGTCTTTGGGTGCAAAGCTTATGTACACATTCCAAAGGACGAATGATCCAAACTTGATGCAAAGACGCGACAATGTGTCTTTATTGGCTATGGTCAGGATGATTTCGGCTACAAACTCTATGATCCTGTGGAGAAAAAGATTGTCAGAAGCCGAGATGTTGTCTTTGTTGAAGACCAGACCATAGAAGATATCTGGAAGGAATTGAAGACAATGCCCCAGCAATACAGAAATGTGAATCCAGAATCTCATACACCGGTGCCAGTACGAGTTGAAGATGAGGTTCCCAGACATGAGGGTACATGTGATGAAGCTCCAGAGATGATGATCATGATCAACCACCAGTACCAGAAGCTACACCAACAGTTCCACAGAGAAGGTCTGACAGAGAGAGGCGGCCTTCAACCAAATACTCTGCATATGAGTATGTGCTGCTTACTAACGGGGGAGAACCCGAGAGCTATCAGGAGGCTGTGGAAACAGAAGACAGAGAAAAGTGGGAGGAAGCCATGCAAGATGAGATGAAATCTTTGCATGACAATCACACTTTTGAGTTGGTGAAATTGCCAAGAGGCAAAAGGGCTTTGAAGAACAAATGAGTGTACAGGGTGAAGCAACAAGAGAATACTTCCACACACCCCGATACAAAGCCAGGCTAGTCGTCAAGGGATTCAATTAGAGGAAGGCATTGACTTCGATGAAATCTTCTCTCCAGTTGTGAAGATGTCATTCATCAGAGTGGTACTCAGCTTAGCAGCAAGCCTCGACCTGGAGTTGAGCAGATGGATGTCAAGACCGCATTTCTTCACGGAGATCTGGAAGAAGAAATTTACATGGAGCAACCAGAAGGCTTCAAAGTCAGCGGGAAAGAGGACTATGTGTGCAGACTCAGGAAAAGCCTACTACGGTTTGAAACAGGCACCGAGACAGTGGTACGTGAAGTTTGAGTCAGTTATGGGGGAGCAGGGATACAAGAAGACCACTCCAGACCATTGTGTTTTCGTTCAGAAATTTTCTGACGATGACTTTATCATCTTACTGCTTTATGTAGATGATATGTTGATAGTTGGCAGGAATCAATCGAGGATTGATAATTTGAAGCAGCAACTGAGTAAGTCTTTTGTGATGAAAGACTTGGGGCCAGCTAAGCAGATTCTTGGCATCAGGATCAGACGTGATCGGAAAGCCAGGAAGTTATACTTGTCACAGGAGGAGTACATTGAGAAGGTACTTCAGAGATTCCAGATGGACAAGGCTAAAGCGGTTAGCACTCCTCTTGCTACCCACTTTAGATTGAGTAAACAACAGAGTCCATCTACTGAGACAGAGAAGGAGGAATGAAACAAGTTCCATATACCTCAGCAGTGGGAAGTCTTATGTATGCCATGGTGTGCACGAGGCCAGACTTAGCACACTCAGTTGGATTGGTCAGCCGGTTTATGTCAAACCCAGGACGAGAACACTGGAATGCGATCAAATGGATCATGCGGTATCTACGAGGCACATCCAAAATGAGGTTATGTTTTGGAAGCAGCGACAAGCCAGTGTTGATGGGCTACACCGATTCAGATATGGCAGTAGATGTGGATACCCGAAAGTCTACTTCGGGGTATCTGATTTCTCTCTCAGGAGGAGCTGTGGCATGACAGTCTAGGTTGCAGAGATGTGTTGCACTTTCTACAACAGAGGCAGAATTCATTACAGTTACATAAGCTTGCAAGGAATTGCTGTGGATGAAGACATTCGTCCAAGAATTGGGTTTCAAGCAGGAGAAGTACATTTTGTACTGCGATAGCCAGAGTGCTATCTATCTCGGTAAAAATTCCACCTTTCATTCGAGGTCAAAACATATCAATGTGAGGTATCACTGGATACGGGACGTCCTGAGCTCAAGGCTGTTAGAACTCAGGAAAATTCACACCGACGACACGACAACGGTGCCGATATGTTCACGAAGGTTTTACCGAAGGAGAAGCTTGAAATCTGTCGTGCCATAGCCGGATGACAAAACTCTCCACATAGTCAGAGTGGGGAGAGACAGGGAACTACGATTGGCTTGATCCCAACTCAGGGTACGTAGGCAGTCATACAAATGCAGTCAGGGGAGGATCCTTTTGAGGATCCGGTTTGGATGATTGATGGTCGGCTCAGATTTTAGGACAAATCTTCACCGATGGGGAGATTTGTTGGAGTCAGCAAGCAAACGTAACTTGTTGAAGAAGCAAGCGAAAGTAACTTGTTGAAGAAGCTGGCAAAAGTAAAACTTGTTGAAGAAGCTGGCAAAAGTAAAACTTGTTGAAGAAGCTGGCAAAAGCAAAACGTGTTGAAGAAGCTGGCAACACGATTTTGGCACTATAAATTGAGCCTTCCCAGATCATTGTTAATATCCCAGAAATCCTAGAGTGAGTAAAATAGAGAGTAAAGTGGTGTGAGAGTTTTTTGTAAAGCTTGAGTTATAAAACTTTGTAATTCTTTTGTTTGTGTAATAAAATAAGAGTTTTCTCTCCAATCACCTCTATTATTGTGTGTTTAATCACAACAAGTACAAACTCTTCATGTGTAAAATTGATATGGGATTTTTTTATATGCTTTCAATTATTTGATTTGAATGTGAGCCTTAATATAATGGTAAAATTATTTTATTGTGACTTGAAGGTCATAAATTCGAGTCGTTGAAACATTATCTTTGTAAAAAAAAAAGATAGTCTGTTAAATCCTCCCTAAATTCCAGTGTGTGAAGTCTCTTGGCCATTATTTTCAGTTATTTGATTTCATTTAAATTTCTTTTTTCTTTTGTATCTTTCTTATCAAGTGGGTTTGATAAACAAATTTATATATGCAGAAATCTGTGCTCGGTTTACCTATAGCAATTTCAAAAACATTGATGTTCGCTGTCGCTAAAATGTGTTGCTTTTGCATTGTGATTATGCTTCTCAAGGTGTTTGCACAATTTTTATGCGTGAAGAAAGAAGAGTGTGTAAGGTTCAAACCTCATGAGACAAAGTCTCAGCAATGAGTGTTTAATTAAGTGAATAAGCCTCCAAGGGGCGCAAGCACACAAAATAAAAGATAAAAAATATGCTCGTTTGAGTCTTCATTTGGTCGGGGTTTCTCTTTTGGTGTAAGTGAGCTTTTATAGTGAAGCTTGTCAACCGTTTTGGGCAGTTCCAGTATCTCCTTGCAATTGCTGGATCGTGCTTGTAACCGTTGAGCTGCGTGTCTCAAATGCTCGGTTGTGGAGGGAAAATCGTCCAACTGCTGCGATCGTGGAAGCAGCAGCATCACACATTTTCATCATAACCGCTAATTCGGTCGTCCCAAGCTCTTCGTCGCTCTTCACTCCATCGTCTTTCCTCCCTTCGTTCTTTCCTTCGTCCTAGGGCGATCTCGTTCCAAGGTGACATCATTTCCTCTGTCAACACAAGGTAATTAAGAAACCTGACAAATGACCATCTAATTAGTTCATGTTCCACAATTAATTTACCTGTTTTAGACTTTTAACATGATATATCTGATGAGGATCTGGCATTGAAACATTTAGTGTCGTATTAGGGAAAGAAAGAGTGAGTAAATTCTACCATTACAATATGGATAGAACTTAGATTCAGTGCAGAACTGAACTGTGTTAAGTTTTTTATAATATTCTACCACGCATGTTATAATAACAATGCACATTTAAGAATCAATTACATTTAATCATAATTTATAACAGAAACTCAATATAAAATTTAGTTCAATACCGAGTCTAAATTCATTCAGATAGATGCTCATTTAATTAATTTATGTAATTTGAACTACTATATCTCATTAGTTCTTGTATTTTAAAAATTAATCTAAAAAACTGATGTCAACTTAGACTTAGGAGCATTTAAAACTTTGTTTACCATTTCAGATTTTCTTTCTTATTAATATATACTGATATTAATCTTGAAAGGTATTTTGGCTTGGTGTTTATATTTTATTAATTGGCTATGGAGCTGCTGTAATAATAGGAGTGTAGGCATTGCATTTTCGCATGTGAACCCGATGATGAGTCTCATTTGGAGGCACTACCTTTTGAGTCATGAAAGCCGCGGGAAACGGATATCGGAAGAGGGAATTCAGGATAAACAAGCTCACTGTCTTCGTTGGTGGCTGCGTTCGTTACTTCGTTCGAACCTCGTGCAGATTGCGGACGTTCGTGCCGCGTGCGATGAGGCGTTCGAACGGAGCCGGTAATTCTGGTTTGTCTGCTAGCCTCACGCCCAGCCCATTTAGCTCCCCAAAGCCCATAAAACACATCCCAAATTAAATAATCAAATATTAATTAAATATTAATTAAATATAAAACATTTAAACCATTTACCAATTAAAATAAACAATTACCAACTTAACTAAACTAAAATCATGCCTAATATAAATGAATCAAATATATTATACTAAAACTAAAAATAAGATTTACCTAATTAAAATCAATCTTAACCAATTAAAGCCAATCATATATTTGACTTCCTAATTCAATAAGATATCCACCAATTTAAAAGTTTTGACTTCCTAATCTAAACCAAATTTGTCCCCCCCTCAATCTTTGACTTTCCTTGCTAAACACCAAATCATATCCCCTCTTTAATGACAAAATCCCTTCCTTGTGACACAAGGCCAAACCCTACCTCTCCTCTATATAAACATGACTAAACCAAGGCCATCCCCCTCTCGAATCTCTCTAGCTTATACACACAATTCACACAACAACAAAAGATAGCAAGAAATCCTAGACATCACAAGCAAATCACCAACAACACAAACAATCCTCTCTTCCATAGCCGAATCTATCACAAATAACCACCCCTAATCACCACCGAAAACCAGCCCCTCTAAACCTCCATACATCACCGAAATCACACAAAAACAGCAGCCCAAATCCTTAAAAAACAGTAACATAAAACTACATAGATAACCTTAAGAATAATCACATATAATCGCATTAAAAAAACCCACACAAACTTGGAATAGGTTATTGAAACGTTAAAACAGGTAGCCCGTGCGGGGAGCAGCAAAACAGGAGCTAATAGGAGCAGAACGGAGTTCGAATCGTAAGCAAAGCAGCGAAGCAGTGAGCTAGGACGTTGAACCAGTGGACCAGAAAGTTGCGGAGCCTTACCCCCCCCTTTTTGATTTCCGTGGAACGCGAGTCCGAGAGACGGTTTAAAAGGTTAGACCTGAGGGTATTTTTCACACTTATTCTCATTTTACTTTCTGGTCATTTATTTTGATTATATTTTCTGTATTTGTGGTATATGTTGTGTGTATGATGTATGTTGTGGGTATTGGATGAATGAGAGATGTGTCAACTCTCGCGGTATATCGGATGGAAACCCGGACATAAATTTCATAGCCGATTCCGAATGGACGGTAGTATGATCTGTACTCGGGCCACAACTCCACGTACCGCTTGGGCAAACGGCACTTTCTTTCTTTCGTTGTGTTGCTCTTGTTTGTTTAGTTTTCTTACTTAAATTCAATACGTCGTTAGTTATGCATGATTCAACCAGGCGCATGGGCTTAGTGAGTTAGTCCAAAGGTCCTCCATTTAGGAGACAAAGAGCCGAAAAGGCCACCTTCGTGACACTACTTCGCGCGTGCCGGTTGATGTATGTTCGGTTGGACGCTAGATACGTTCAATCGGGCATACTTAGTTTAATATTATTATTATCGTTATTTTCGTATGAGTCAATCGAGCGCATGTGCTTAGTAAGTGTGACGTGAAATCCCCTATGGGGAGAGGCTAAAAGCCCTTTACCACGATGCTTTGCCGCGCCGGTTGATGTGTGTTCAGATTGGACGTAAGATGTGTTCAATCGGGCATACTTGGTTGACATGATTGGTTCTATTCTTGTATGTGTAATGTGATGCGCATGAGCTTAGTATGTTGGTCTAAAGGTCCTCTCTTTGAGAGATCAAGAGCCCCAAAAGGTCACCTTTATGGCAGTACTTCGCCGCGCCCCTTATTTTTCTGTTTACGTATTACATCCCATTTTCATGCATCAGGTCCGTGTCCGTTCGAACGCGTTTGCAAACGCAACTCGAACGCGCATACATTTTGCCTTATCATGCATCAGGTCTCCTTTCCGTTCGAACGCGTTTACGGACGCTACTCGACCGTGAGCATTCTGTTCCTTCCTGTTCGTCACGTTCGAACGCGTTAACAAACGCCATACGACGAACGTGAGCATTCTTTCTTGTTTCCTTCCGTTCGAACAACGCGTTACACAAACCGCGTTAACCTTCTGTTTTCCGTTCGAACGCGTTTACGAACGCTACACGAACGCGCATCCACTGTCTTAGTTTCATAATGCATCAGGTCTGGTTCCGTTCAACGCGTTCTCGGACGTTACACGAACGCGAACCTTCTGTTTACCGTTCGAACGCGTTTACGAACGCTACACGAACGTGCACACACTGAACTGAGTCTGTCTTATTATATGCATGCATATTTGCCTATTGGTTGATCTTTCTTTTGTAAATGTGTCAATGTATCACCATTCATATGCTTGTGTCATGATAACATTTGAGTATTATTTCTTGCGGTATATCGGATGGAAACCCAGACGTAAATTCCGTAGCCGATTCCGAATGGACGGTAGTGCGGTCTGTACTTGGGCTACAATTCCACGTACCACTTGGAAAAGTGCCCATATGTGTGCTTGTATGGTTACCACGTATGCTTGTATGGTTAGTATGTGTGCTTGTGTTTTCCTGAATGTGATGTACAAAGTTGTATGTTCGTTGCTATCTTGATATATGTTAAGCATGCAATTTTATATATGAAATACATGTATATTTAGGCGCATATTTTATCTTATATATGTGAATTTAGAAGCATGATACCCTTAGAAATAATTGTTACTTCAGCTTGTTTAAATTATTATATAAATCTTTTCATTACAAGTGACATAAGTAAGGGACCATTCCGAACCCAACAGTTTGAGGTCTTCCCTTGCGAGGGGTGAGTGCGGCCTTAAATCTTTGTCCCGGGTCACACCGGGTGGCGACTCCATGTTATGTAATCCTTCCCAACACACCGGCGAGCCTAGGAACGGCGTCGCCCAGGTCCTGTGTTCCCACAGTCTGGCGACTCCACTGGGGATCGAAGAATTGGCCCCGAAATATTGTCTTGTAATGAGTGGATTTATGTTTTAATTGGCCATGTCTATAGTGGATAAGTGAGAGTTTAATCAAGGGCACTTTAAGGCTAGGTAATGGTTTGGTGTCTTCCTTCACTCACTACTACCTTTCTAGAAGGAAAAGCTGTGAGGATACCTACATGGACCATCTACTTGTAGCCTTTGTGATGGACTAATTTGGAGGACTCGTTGTTTATTCCTGACACCAAGCGATAAGAGCCTAAGAGGCTTGGGTACTTAAGTGAGCCTCGCTCCACCTTCCCTCTGGGGAATCTACAACGGGAAATCCATTTGACAGTCCGTCACACACCATAGCTCATTGGCACGTACCTTAGTGTATAAAAAAAGATACGCTCACTTGGTCGCTTGAACCCTTGAGTGGGGAGACCTAGTTGTGGGCTATCCTTCGCCAGTGAGAGCCTTTGTCCATACTCTTGCAACCCACCCATAGACTGGTTTATATGGTTAAAGTAGCAATTATTTCCTTGAGTATGTGCTTGTGGACCATCCTCATTTGGATGCAGTTGGACTATTGTCAGAAATGCGGGCTTGCTGGGCCATTTAAACTGGGGCAAGTTCGTACTGTATGGCTATTAGGCCCAAGGCTTCTGAAATGTTGATGAGCCATTAAAAAAAAATTATTATGTTATGTTTGCATTATCTCCCTTCTATGCTTATGTTTGGGAACATCACCGTTTGGATCCATTTGGACCATTTGTCATGGGATATGGGCTTGTTGGGCCATTTAAACTGGGACAAGAACGTATTTCATGACTATTGGGCCAAAAGCTTCTAAGTGATTGATGGGCCACCTTGAGTGCTTGTCTTCGGAATATTATCATTTGGATTTAGTTGGGCTCTTTGCCGTAAGACGTGAACTCGTTGTGCCATTTAAACTGGGACGGGTTCACCCTTATGACAGTTGTCCCAAAAGTTTCTAAAATGATGATAGGCCGATTTGTTTGATAATTTTTATTTGATTTAATGTTATACATTTCTTATACATGACATGCATACATATACCCTGTTAACATCCTCTGTGTCTTAAAAGACACCATAGATACCGTTTGGGTTAGAGAAGGAACCAGACTCACTAAAAGAACAAGTATGAGTGAATCCGATAATGAGGTGTCCCGTATGGATCAGTTAGAGAATGGTCTCGCCAAGATCACTGAACAGTTGCAGGCTTTGACTACTGCTGTGGCTGGTATGGCCGGGTCTCGTGCTGGGGGTAGTTCTGGGGATGCAAGACCAGAGGAACCTCCGAACAGATTGGGGGATGATACCCCCACTTTTGATGATATGGCAGAGTATGCAGCAGGCAGAGTATCTGGGTCTCAGGCAGAGTTACAGAAACTTCGGGATCAGGTTGAGTCAGTTACCCGCAAGATGAGGGGTAAGAATGAGGACTTGCTGGATTATGACACATTGACTTTTGAGGAACAGTTGCCGGTACAGTTCAAGATGCCGGATATGGCTAAGTTCAACGGGAATGGGGATCCGAGGGTGCATCTTCGACAGTTTGTATCAGTCATGAGTTCAGTTGGCTTGTCTCAACGCCAAGTGCAGAAAATGTTTGGAATGTCGCTTGAGGGGGCTCCCGTGGTATGGTACCACAGTTTGGACAAGAAAGTGAAGGAAGATTGGAGGGAGTTAGCTGATGCTTTCCTGAAGCAATATGTCACTGACTTGGAGATCGATCTGTCACTCCGTGATCTGGAGAATGTTAAGCAGAAAGCGGAGGAGAGTTTTAAGGAGTATGTGGACCGGTGGAGGGGTCAATTATTGAAAATGCAGACTAGGCCTTCGGAGAAGGATCAGATCAAGATGATCATCAAGGGCACCAAGCCCTCCATTTACGGCAAGTTGAGGAGGATGACCTCCATGATTGCAGACTTTCGACAGTTGAGGGAAACTGTCATGGATATTGAGGAAGAAGAGGCCGAGAATAGAAAATTCTATGGTCTAAGCAGGAGGCCCATTGGGGGAACATCGGGAACAAAGCCCGTTTCTGCTGAAGTTGCTGCTATCCGGAACAGGCAGTTTTCCAACTTGGGAAGGCCCCTGTCTAGGTGCTAGAGAAGTTGAAGAGGCAAGGGCTTTTAAAACCCTTGGATACCAAACCATTACCCAATCCCCTACCACCACACATATTAACCTAAGCCTTTATTGCCACTCCACCAACAAAAAGGCCATGACACCGACAACTGCGCCCCGACTCCGCATGAAATCCAAGACCTGATAGACTCCAAGAAATACCCAACCCAGAAACAGAACAGCCCGATACACACAGAAACCCCTTACCCAACTACCGTGCCGTACCACCCCACCAGCCTATATGATCAATTCTGGCCTTCCAGAAGACCTTGTCCTAAAATCCTTTCACCCTCAAGCCTTTTGCCTGGGAATCTGGGATAGCACTAGTGAGGATGAGTTTGAGCAGAAGAAGGACTTTTGGCTTGATTTCTCTAGCAGTGATGAGGAGGAAGTAAGGGGAATGACACGTAGCGGTCGTTTTTATAATGATATGGCGGAAAAGGGTAAGGAAGCTTTGACAGATGGTAGAGAAGTGGCTGAGGCTGCAGAAAATACAGAAGGGGATATAGTGCTGAGGCAATTGAGGAAGACTAGAGCACAAGTCAGTATCTGGGAACTATTATGTGCATCTCGGGAGCATAGACAGGCTATGGTTGAGGCCTTGAGCAAGATTGTGGTACCGGAGGATGCCAACCCCGCAATGTTTGTTGGGTCAGTTCAGAAAGAAGCTTTGCAGATATCTTTCTCTGAGGATGATCTCCCGCCGGAGGGGAGGAATCATAATAGGCCTTTATTTATCAGGGCCGAAGTGAGGGGCAAGAAAACTTCATGTGTGATGGTGGATGACGGTTCGTCCATCAATGTGTGCCCATTGAAAATTTTGGCAAGATTGGGTATGAAAGCAACAGACTTGGACCCCTCCAGTATGACTATTAAAGCTTATGATGACAGTAAGCGAGGAGTTGAGGGTACCTTTGTGGCTATGGTCAAGGTAGGGCCGATTGAAGATGAGGTCGAGTTCACAGTGCTGGACATCCCAGCCACTTTTGCCTTATTGCTGGGAAGGCCTTGGTTTCACAAGCTTGGGGGCGTGCCTTCCACTTTGCATCAGATGATCAGATTCCCGTATGAGGGAGAGATTGTTACCATCCGGGCTGAGTTAGATAATGCCGTGGCTGCCTTGGAGATACTACATTTCACAAGGTTCCAGGTATCAGCCACTTTTGAGGAGTGGGTGGATCCTAGGGTGGCTAGGATTATGGAGAAGATGAAGTTTGAGCCGGGTAAAGGTTCAAAGTTGCCGGATTTCAGAGGACAGACTACTCGGAAGGGTTTGGGGTACAAATCTGACGAAGAAAAGCCGAAGGTCAAGAAAAGGGTCCTGAAACTGATGGAGTGCTTTGTGAAAGCTTCAGGGTATCAAGGAGAGCCTGAACCTGTGAAAGTCAATGGGATTGTGGTGCCTGGGTTTGAGATCTTCCAGGATTTGTTGGGTGAGAAACCATTGACTGGAAAAGCTGTGGAAACAGAGATTTGGGAGGAGGAATTGATGAAGTTAGAGAGCCTGACTCTGGAAGAAGATGAGAAGCCTGAGGAAGATCTGATTGCAGAGGAAGAAGTGTCTATTGATGATGAAGACATTTACCTTCCTGATTTGTTTGAATGTACTTCCTCATTATCCAATAATAAAGACATTTCTTTTGCTTACTTGCCTGAGTCATTTCCATTCACTCTGCATGAATCAAGCATATTTGACATCAGTTCAGCCAGAACTATTGCATTTAACTTGGGCACTTGAGAACCCCAAAGAAATTTTGATTGCAAGTGAAGTAACCTCCGAAGAGAGGGAGAAACTGGAACAAGTGTTGGTCAGATATGCCAAAGTATTTGCTTGGTCTTATGAGGACATGCCCGGGGTAGACAGAAACATTGCCCAGCACACAATACCAACTTATCCGAATATGAGGCCAGTAAAGCAGAAACTTCGACGATGAGACCAGAATGGGCTGAGAAAGTCAGAGAGGAAGTTAAGAAGCAGATAGATGTGGGGTTCCTGGAAGTGGTAAAATATCCCGAATGGCTGGCTAACATAGTGCCGGTACCGAAGAAAGATGGGAAGGTCAGAATGTGTGTAGACTACAGAGATCTCAATAAAGCTTGTCCGAAAGATGATTTCCCTTTGCCGCATATAGATGTTCTGGTTGACAGTGCGGCTTTGTCTGCTATGTATTCATTTGCGGATGGATTTTCAGGGTACAATCAGGTTCTCATGGCTGAGGAAGATAAACACAAGACTGCATTTGTTACCGAGTGGGGTACCTATTGTTACAAAGTAATGCCGTTGCGGGCTTAAGAATGCAGGAGCTACTTATCAGCGGATGGCCACTACACTCTTCCATGACTTGATTCACAAAGAGATTGAGGTGTATGTGGATGACATGATGGTGAAATCAGAAACGAGAGTTGGGCATATTGAGGCATTGGAAAGGTTCCTTCAGAGAGTTGACAGATATAACCTGCGGCTTAATCCCAAGAAATGTGTGTTTGGGGTGACATCAGGGAAATTGCTTGGTCATACAGTGGGAATGGGTGGAATAGAGGTAGACTCCGAAAAGATCAAGGCAATCACAGAGATGCCTGCACCGAAGACAGAAAAGGAAGTCAGGGCATTCTTGGGAAAGATTCAGTACATCAGTCGGTTTATTGCCAAGTTGACATCGGTATGTGAGCCTATCTTCAAACTGTTGAGAAAAGATCAGCCAGTGAGATGGAATGAACAGTATCAGACCGCCTTCGACAGAATCAGAGAGATACTTGGTGAAGCCACCCGTATTGAAACCTCCGAGGCCGGGTAAACATTTGATATTGTATTTGGCTATAGAATCAGAAGCATTGGGAGGTATGATGGTACAGGCAGATGAGACAGGGGTAGAGCATGCAGTGTATTATCTGAGTAAAAAGCTGCTTCCGTATGAGGCTCGGTATCAGGAAGTCGAGAAGATCTGTCTTGCAGTGGTATGGGCTTCCAGAAAGTTGCGACATTACTTCCAGTCTTACAAGATCCAGGTGGTGGCAAAGGAGAATCCTCTGAAATATCTTCATTCAGTGCCTTCACTAGTGGGAAAACTGGGCCGATGGTTGGTATTGTTGACAGAGTTTGACATTGAGTATATCACCTCCAAGGTGATAAAGGGACGAGCGGTAGCGGAATTTCTGGCATTGCAACCTGTT
>SKCR01012401.1:0-12641 GCA_019454045.1 Zanthoxylum bungeanum
TCTCTATATCATTTCCTATGATAAGATGTCACTACATACAAGACTATGGAAACTATCATTCTCTCCCACTAACTTTCTTATAAACACATGGTTCTTCCTCTTTTTTTGATGAATCCAGATAATCTAATTACTTATCAAAATGATGATTCCAGCTTCGGGAAGCCTGTTTAAGTCCATAAATAGACTTTCGGAGCTTACAAACCAGTTTGAAGTCTCACTGGATACGAAACCCTTTGGTTGTTTCATATAGATATCCTCTTCAAGGAATCCATATAGGAAAGCGATTTTGACATCCATCTGCCATATCTCATAGTCGTGATATGCAGCAATGGCTAAAAGAATCCTAATGGATTTTAGCATGGCTACTGGTGAAAAAGTTTCATCATAGTCAATCCCAAAATGTTGAGTGTAACCTTTTGCTACCAGTCGGGCCTTAAAGGTTTCCACCTTTCCATCGGGCCCTCGTTTCCTTTTGTAAACCCATTTATAGCCAATAGGTTTAACTCCTTCAGGAAGTTCAACTAAGTCCCAAACTTGATTGGCATGCATTGAATCTATTTTGGATTTCATGGCTTCCTGCCATTTTCCCGAATCGATATCCAATATCATTTTTTTATACATAGTCGGATATGTTTCCTTCAATAGGAGAACATCAAGGCTCATATCAGATTTTAAAAACAGTCTCTCATGAGGCATTGATACTCTATTCGAATTACATAGAACCTGTGCTACATATCCTTTACCTAGTTGGATCTCGGGTTCCATCTGAGATTCTTTAATGTTGGGATCAAACTCACTAAGTTTAATCTCTCTACAATTCGCACTTTCTCTCAAAAAATACTTTTCAAGAAAACTTGCAAAGCGAAAACAAATACATTTCGTTGCTCAGAATCATAGAATTGATATCCCATGGAATTATCAAGATATCCAACGAACTTATATTTATACCCTATAGGTGCTAGTTTATCCCGTTGCGCAATTCTAACGTATGCAGGACAACCCAAAATCTTTAAATGCTTAAGACTTGGATTTCTACAGAACCATATCTGATAGGAGGTCATAGAAATAACTTTCGGTGGAACCCTATTAAGTATGTAGGAAGTAGTTTGTAAAGCGTAACACACCAAGGTAATAATGGAGATCTGTATAGCTCATCATGGATCGCACCATATCCAATAAAGTACAATTTTTTCGCTCAAACACTCCATTATGTTGAGGTATTCCTGGTGGGCTATATTAGGCGAGAATTCCATTCTCCCTTAAATAGTTTTTGAATTATTCACTCATGTATTCACCGTCTCGATATGATTGAAGGCATTTGATGAATTTACTGGTGTGTTTTTCTACTTCATTTTGGAATATTTTGAACTTGTTAAATGTTTTCGACTTATGTTTCACATCAGATAGACATATTCATATTTAGATTTGTCATCTGTGAAAGTCACACATACTGTGGAACCATCATGAGCGTCATGATTTAATGGATCACACACATCTTTGTGTATTTGCTCCAGTAAATCTCCAGCACGGTGTCCAACACCTTGAAATGGGGCCTTTGTCATCTTTCCTTGGACACATGACTCACAAAGCGGATAAGGATCTAAGGTAAGAATTTCAATCAACCATCTTTTACCAATTTGAATAGACGTTTAACACCATGTGGCCCAATCTCATATGCCATAATTCAGCATTATTTAACTCAGACTTCCTACTTGTATTTTTCTCTATATTAAAGACATTTTTATATGTTTCCAAAACATAATGACAATTTGATAAAGAAAAATTTCATTTCAATAAATTTTCTTTATCATACAAACATAAAATTTCATCCTTAATGTTTATTTTATATCATTCTTTATGAAATATTAGTAGTGATATTATTTGTCTGATAATTGAGAGAACATAATAACAGTCATGCAAATCTAATTTAAATCCATTTGGGAGATCTAGAACAATTATTCCTATGGCCTTGACATCAAATGTCCCGTCATTACCAACTCTAAGCTAGATCTCCCCTTTATTCAGCCTTTTTCTAACCCTCATTTCTTGCAAGGAATTACAAATATGAGTAGGACTGCCAGTGTCTAACACCTATCCACTATTTGCATCTAAGGCTAATGAGACGTAAAAAATTGGAAAAATACAAAGCGTACATGAGGGTCCTACTTTTTCTTTTAGCTCTGGATAATCATTCTTCCAGTGTCCAGACTTCTTACATTGTAGACATTGATCACGAGCTACTTTCAGTTTTGCGCCTTTGCGCTTCTTGGAGTTTTTCTTTGATATCTTCTTCTTCCCCATCTTTATTTTCTTTGACTTCCCAGAAGTCTTTGAAGAGCCAGCTCCACCATGGAGATATATTGTGTGGTTGCCTTTCTTCAAATCTTGCTCCGCCATGCATAACATGTTATGAAGTTCTTTGTATGTGCCTTGCATCAAATGCATATGGAAATTTAATACAAAGCTAGCGTAAGAACCAGATAAATAAGACATAATCAAATTATGGCACAACCGTTCATGAAACACAATGCCCTATCATTTTAGATATCGAATCTGGTTGATCATGTTCAAAACGTGAGTGTTGAAAGCTCTTCTCTTTTTGAGTTCAGCACGGAACAATTACTTAGACCTTCGATAAAGGTCCATCTCTTGATTTACCTCGAACAACTCCTTAAGTGTCCACATGATGCTCTAAGCATCTGGTACTTCAAAGTACTGTCTCAGCAAATCTGGAACCATCGATCCCAAGATGTAGGATTTCACCTTCCATCTTTTAAAAGTTTCTCGCTCTTCTAGAGTGGAGTCGGGATCGATTAACAGACGGTGGATTGATAGTGACATAAGTCAATTTTTCATACTCCAAGACAAGACATATGTTTATTTCCCATTCCAAATAGTTCTCGGCTCCTTTTAGCTTATAGGAATCCAAAAGTTTCATCAATGGATTAGCGGTAGCCATCTACAAGATAATATTTTTGAGTAGCAGAATAGTTTTTCATTTCAAAAGTGATAAAACTAATTGATTAAGGGATTTTAAATCTCTTAGTGCCTTCCCACCACTTTACGTAATTCTGTAATCTCCCTTAATGGAAAAATAGAAATTTGACTATCAAAATTTCATAGCAGGAAGTGGATCCCAAGACATTTACTCCAGTCTCACACTTGTTAGTCTCTAAGACATGCCACAAGATCATAAACATGATTATATGTGTGGAATAACAAGAAAATTGGGAATCACTTACATTGTTATATGGGAGATATTTCGAAATTTCCTCTTGGGATGAAGCTCCAAGCTTATTTTTATGTTATTTATTCCTTGGGTGAGTTTCCTATCACCTAATTACACTCCTGTAAGTGCTAGCTATGTTGAAATTTTGAAGTAAAATTTCACAACCATAGAGAGAATAAGAGAGTTTTCAAAACTTGGTGGTTTTGTGTTCAAAAATGCAACATTAAATTAATTAAGCCAACTACTTACATCAACATTTGACCTTTGATGTAAGTCATGTGGTCCCACCACATTTTAAAATCAAAATTTGAGTTGGCTTCCTCAACACACAACTTGACTTGGGCCCACCAAAGCCAAAGATATTTTATGTGTTGGGTTTCTAGGTTTAATCCCGAGATCAAATCAAGCATAAAATGTGAATGAATAACAAAGAAGAGTGGCCGAAACACACTTACATTGATCAGTTTATGGATGTGTTGAGAAGCAAAAAATCATCCAAGATCCCTTTACACTTTTCGGCCAAGGTGGAAGTAGAAGCTCCAAGCTTTTCTTTGTGCTTCCAAGCTTTCAAGTGGTTTCCCTAACACCTTGATATGATTCCTTTGATGTGTGTACTAGCACTCAAAAATTGCAATAATTTTTTATCTTGTTCTTGCCACTTTTCGGTGAAATGAAGAACAAGGGAGAGAAATGAAAATGCTTCAATTTTCCGTAATGAGAGAGATGAGTGAAGGTTGTGTAAATGATTTCCAAAATCAATTAATTTGATATACCAAAAGTGTATTTGGTATATGTCACTGAAAGCTTTCAAATTGGAGTGTAAACCAAGTTTCCACAAACTCCACCTAAACACATCAACCAAAAACAACTAAAGGTGACATGTGAAGTGACTGTGATGTGACATATGGGCCCCACTCGATTCCGAATGCGAGTGGTCCTGCAAACACTCACGGGCTCGGGTTCTTAATTCCAAATTAACGAACTTCCGTCGCGACGTAATTAAATCTAATTTAATTAAATAATTATGCCTAGCAAAATTACTATTCACGTCGCTAACAAATTAATTCTAAATTAACTCGTTTCTCGAATTAAAATCTAATTTTAATTCCAGTCGAAATCTTATTTCGTTTAATATATCGAATAAATTATTTTATCGATTAATTCTAAATTAATCTTTCTCTCTCTTCAAATAGTACTTTATCCCAGATAAAGTCTCTCCGTAATTAATCCCAAATTAATTATGCTCGAATCATACATCAACGGTGAATCTTCGGGAAGCGACCCAAGAGATCCCTGGATATGTTGGCAGTAAATCCGTTCGTCGGACTATCCGAACACGTACGTACCAAGTACTACGTTTTTACTGATTTTCGAGACAAGGTTGGCTTCTATCAAAGCGCCATGCCTAATCAGGCGTAGTATATCAGGCGTAGTATACGTAGTATTGCGTATTGCGATCCAGTATCAGATGTCACATGCAAGGCCTAGGGTTGGAATAGTGTCTGCCCGTACGAAGCATATATCGGATCACTAGTAACTAGTCTCCTTATTATCGGATAATCATGACCTAGTCATATTATCCCGACGATTGCAACCTTTTAGAGAACCAGTTCTGTATCCTTGTGTGACCATCATCTCCATATGACTAAAGTGATACTTCCATCTTGATCACATCCAATACACTACGATTCTCAATAAACTCAGAAGAGGCGTACACAGAACCTGTTAAAGTCCTGGATGACCAAAACTAAAGCGTATTGATTGTCACAAGTACTAGCGATGCAAGTCTCAGTTTAAGACCAAATACACATACCCTGATGCAGATTCCCATAGACACATAGTCACACTACCGATGGGATTCTGCGGGGTCTATCCAAAGCGAAGCTGTTTTCCATACCATCGGTAAAACACAACCTCCTATCACACTCGCATAAGTATCCAATACTTAAATACATGAGAATTATGTTGTTACGCTTCCATAACACGCACAAGTGCAAACTAGTCTATTCCACATTATCGATGTCCAGTCCGCGATAATACTACGACTAGGGATATTTAATGATTAAACCTTTATGGATTGATACTGTCTCATATCTTATCAATCCGAAACTATCATAAGGACTTTCATCATTCACAAATTTAAGTAATCTAATTACGAAATGATAAAAGGCAATTTCCATTGCTACATAATTAATTTGTACAAAAACACAATGTCTTTAACAAATAGTGACGCTATGGGTCATAACTGTCCAACAATCTCCCACTTGGCCTATAGCCAGTCACTCAAGCATCTAACACCTAAACTATGTACATGTCGCTCAAACTTTTGCTGAGGAATGGCTTTTGTCAGTGGATCTGCAACGTTATCCTCTGATGCGACCTTCTCGATATTCACATCGCCATGATGTATGACCTAACGAATCAGATGGAAACGTCGAAGAACATGCTTGGATCGTTGATGAGACCGCCATACCTTAGCCTGCGCTATAGCCCCGTTATTGTCACAATATAATGGAACGGGCTCAGCTGCTAACAGAATTACTCCTAATCCAATTAGGAATTTTGGGATCTAAACTGCCTCCTTTGCTGCTTCAGCTGCAGCGTATACTTCGCTTCTGTTGTTGAATTGGCAACAGTCTCTTGCTTGGAAGATTTCCAGCTCACTGCTCCATTATTCAAACAAAATATGTACCCGGATTGTGACTTACAGTCGTCTTTATCGGTTTGGAAACTTCCATTGGTATACCCAGTTACCTCAAGTTCTCCATCTCCATAGATTAAGAAAGAATCCTTAGTTCGTCTAAGATACTTAAGGATATTCTTAACTGACATCCAGTGACCTTAACTTGGATCGGCCTGATAGCGACTACACATGCTCAAAGCATAGGATACATCAGGTCGCGTACATATCATGGCATAAATGATCGATCCGACTGCCGAGGCGAATAGTATCCGACTCATGTTGTCTCTCTCATCTTGAGTTTTAGGACACATGTCCTTAGATAGAGTGACACCATGTGACACTGGTAACAGTCCCCTCTTAGACTGATCCATGTTGAATCTCTTCAACACTTTATCAATGTACGTACTCTGGGAGAGTCCAAACAGCTTTCTAGATCTATCCCGGTAGATCTTTATTCCTAGAATAAAGGTTGATTCTCCCAGATCTTTCATGGAGAATTTCAATGAAAGCCAAGCTTTCACCGACGTTAACATGAGAATATCATTGCCAATAAGAATACATCATCATCAACGTAAAGGACAATGAATGTCAGTACTCTCCCACTAACCTTCTTATATACACAAGGATCATCCTCTGTTGAATGAAATCATATTCTTTTATGTTCTCATCAAAGTGTTGGTTCCAAGAACGCGATGCTGTGCTTTTATCCATAAATGGATCGATTTAACTTACAAACCTTGTTTGCAAGTTACGGGAAAGAAAAACCGTCAGGCGGTTGCATATAAACATCCTCCAAAAGGTTTCCGTTAAGGAAAGCGGTTTTGACATCCATCTGCCATATCTCATAATCGAAATATGCAGCAATAGCAAGCATTATCTGAATGGATTTAATCATGGCAACGGGTGAGAAAGTTTCGTCGTAATCGACACCATGTCGTTGACGGTACCCCTTCGCTACAAGCCTAGCTTTGTACGTTTGTACGTTGCCATCCATGTCGGTCTTCTTCTTGAAGACCCATTTGCATCCAATAGGCTTTACGCCTTCTGGTGCATCAACCAGTGTCAAAACTTGGTTGGTGTACATGGAATCCATTTCGGACTTCATGGCCTCTTGCCATAAATCAGAATCGATATCTTGTATCGCTTCCTCATACGTAGCCGGTTCGTTATCCTCAATGAGATTAATATCTACATGAGGTGAGATTAGAAACCCATACCTCGCAGGTTGTTTCCCGACTCTCTCCGACCTACGCGGTCCTTGTGTAATCGAAGATTGTTGTACAGCTTCATCCCTGATGAACTGTTCATGTTCCGTTGAGGATTTTATGCCACGAACAATATCACTCTTGATTTTCATCGAGTTCTAATTTCCTCCCACTAACCACTGCATTTAGGAATTCCTTCTCAAGGAAAACCGCATGTAGAGCAACAAATACTTTGTTCTCTTATGGGTGATAGAAGTAATATCCTTTGGTTTCCCTAGGATATCCTACAAATAGGCATTTATCCGATTTGGGTTCAAGTTTGGTACCTTCCAAACATTTGACGTAAGCCCAACATCCCCAAATCTTCAGGAATGAGAAACCCAGTTTCTTTCCTGTCCATATCTCATACAGAGTATGTTGAACAGACTTTGACGGAACCTTATTCAAAATAAGTATTGCACTGTTTAATGCATATCGCCAGAAGGAAATAGTTAGCTCAGTGCGACTCATCATAGACCTTACCATGTCTAACAAAGTTCAGTTTCTCCGTTCGGAAACACCGTTTAATTGCGGTGTTCCATTAGAAGTCCACTGTGAAAGAATACCATATTCTTTCAAGTATTCAAGAAACTCACTGCTCAAGTATTCGCCACCACGGTCCGACCGTAATGTCTTAATACTTTTACCGGTCTGTTTTTTCAACTTCATGTCGAAACTCTTTGAATTTCTCAAAAGTTTACGACTTGTGTCTCATAGATACACATAACCATAACGCGGTGCATCATCCGTAAATGTTATGAAGTATTTGTATCCACCTCTAGTCTGGCTAGACATGGGCCCACAAACGTCACTTATGACAAGGGCTAACAGTTCGGTGGGGCGTACACCTTTAACGCTAAAGTGTAGGAGTTAAATCAAGTCCCAAAGATCATCAATCATGCATAAAAACCGAGTATGAACACATCAAAGGAGTAAGGCGGAAACATAACTCACATTGAACGGTTTTGATGAAATGAAGAACATGCGTTTTTTGCCTCCCTCCAAGCTCGGCAAAGGCTTCTCTGGAACTGCAGTGGAGTGCACGGTAGGGGCTGTTTTGCTCTTGTTCATTCGGCCATTGAAGGACTCCATGGAAGCTCAAAGCTTCAAGCTCCAAAAATTAAATCCAAGCTCATGAAGACACTTCCCTATCACCTATGTATCACTCATGGTGTGCTAGCACTAAGTCTTCTTCTTCAATTTGCTTCTCAAAATCGGTGAAACCAGAAACTTTTTTAAGCAAAAATCGGCAGTGAAGCCGTGAAGAAGAGGAGAGGAAAAGAGAGGGAAAATGAGGAACCGTATCTTGCATGTAAGAGAGAGAAAAGATTTAATATATATATTTATTACATTTACCAAGTAAATTAAATAAAACATATATATTACTTTTAATTCAAAAGTCAAAAATAAAAAGCAATAAAGCTTTCCATCATTTCTACTTTTTACTTTAAGTCACATCACATCACTTTAATAAAGTGACATGTTGTCAAGTCACATCACTCAAAGTGACAATTGATTTGACGCATGATGTGACAAACGATTTGACGTTTGATGTGACTCGCGTGCCGCGCTCGAATTCGAAATGCGAATGCGCTCGCAATTCCAAATTAACGAATTTTCCGTCACGTCGTAATTAAATGATTACGCCTAGCGAAATCACTATTCACGTCACTTACGAATTATTTCTAAATTAATCGTTCGCCCGAATTAAAATCCAATTTCAATCCCGCGTCGAAATCTAATTTCGATTATATATCGAATATATTAATTTTACCGATTAATTCCAAATAATCGTTCTCTCTCTTTAACGATATTTTATCCGAGATAAAATATCTCCGTAATTAATCCCAGATTATTTTCTCCCTCATCGAATTAATCCCAGTTAATTCTATCTCTCTCTTCTAATTAATCCCAGATTAATCAAAGTGCGAGTCATATGTCATCGGTGAATCTTCATGAACTGACCCATGAGATCTCCGGATATGTTGGCAGTAAATACGATCGTCGGACTGTCCGAACACGTAAGTACCTCGTACTACGTTTATACCAATTTACGAGACAAGGTTGGCTTCTAGCAAAGCGCCATGCCTACCCAATTCTCCAGAAATATTCTTACAGGAATATATAGATCTGTATCAAGCGTAGTATACCGTAGTATTGTGTATATTGGCCCAGTATCGGATAGTCACGTGCTAGGGCTGGGGCTGGATAAGTGTCTGCCCCGTCCGAAGCACATGTCGGATGTCTGGTAACATAGTCTCTATAATCGGATATTTATGACCTGGTCACAATATCCCGATGGTTGCGCAACACTTAAGAGCACTAGTACCGTATCCCGCATGACATCATCTCCAATATGACTGAAGTGATACTTCCGTCTTGACATCACACCCAATACACTACGACTCTCTGATAAACCCAGAAATGGTGTACACAGAACCGGTTAAAGCCCTGTACCACCAAGACTAAAGTCTATCGATTATCATAAGTATTAGCGATGTAAGTCTCAAGTTAAGACTATACACACCTACCTTGATTTCGGCCTCCCATAGACACATAGTCATAATACCAATGGGATTCCGAGGGGTCTAACCCAGAGCGAAGCTGTTTCCCGTACCATCGGTGTGTGAAACGAACACGCTCCTATCGCACTTGCATAAGTATCCAATACTTATATATATGAGAACTATGCCGTTGTGCCCTCACAACACGCACAAGTGCAATACTAGCCTATTCCGCATTATCGATGTCCTGTCTCGATAATACTCCGGCTAGGGATATTTAATGATTAATCCTTCGTGGACTGATACGTCTCATATCATCTCAATCCAGGAACTAATCATATGGACTCTCTTCATTTATACATTTATAGTGATTTAATCACAAATGATGAGAGTGCAATTTCCTTGTCACATAGTTAATTTGTACAACAACACCGTGATCTGTACAAATAGTGGACGCTATGGGTCATATTATCCAACAATCCCCACTTGGCACATAGCCAGTCACTCGAGTGTCTAACACCCGAACTATGTACAATTCGCTCAAATTGCTGAGGAACGGTTTTCGTCAGCGGATTTACTTAATTATCGTCTGACGCGATTTACACGATCATCACATCGCCACGATGTATGATCCGAACGAATCAGCGATATAGAAGTATATATCGGATCGTCGATGAGACCTTTAATTCTTTAGCCTGTGCTGACGCCTAGCTTAGCTGCTAACAGAACTATATCTAATCTAATTAGATTTATTATCGATCCAAATGGCTTCTATTGCTGCCTCAGCTGTAGCAATAATCCGCATTTGTTGTTAATTCGGCAACATTTATCTTGCTTGGAATATTTCCAGCTTACTGTCCTGTCCTTCAAACTTTATAGTACCCGCAGTATTTACCGGTTTGGAAACTTGCAGCAGTGATCCCAGTCACTTCAAGTTCTCCATCTCCATAGTTTAAGACAACATCTTTAGTTCTCTCAGATACTAACAGATGTTCTTAATCTTCAATCCAGTGACAATCACTTGGATTGACCCGATTGTGACTCCATATGCTCAAAGCGTATGAGACACCAATACAAGTACATTTTAAATGTACAATTTCTCAGAGAGTGTTACCAACTCCAAAATCTAGCCCAGTAGATCTTTATTCCTTGAATAAAGGTTGTTACTCCCTAGAATTCTACGGAGAATTTCTTATGAAAGCCAAGCTTTCACCGATTGTTTTATGGGAATTTCATTGTCAAGAAGCGACATATTATCATTATTTACATGACATCATGTCAGTGCACTCCCACTAACCTCCTATATACACAAGAATTATTTCGTTTTGAGTCAAATCATAAACCATTATGATTATTTCAAAACGTCAGTTCCAAGAACCTTATGCTTGCTTCAATCCAAACATGGATCGAATAACCCGCAAACCTTGTTTGTCGGTTATACAAAATCGTCAGGATGTTGAAAGATCCTCCAAAATGTTTCCTTTTCAGGAAAGCGATTTTCATCTGCAACTGACACATTTCAAAAATGAAATATGCAGTTATCAACAAGCATCTTCAAAATGGATTTACCATGGCAACAGGTAAAAGGTTGAACCGTTATTAACACTATGTTGATAACGATACCTTTTCGTCAAAAGCCCAGCTTTGTACGTTGGTTTGTTGCCTTCCATGTATGTCTTCCTGAAGACGTTTAATGTACATAGGCACAATGCCTTGTGGTACAACAACTAGTATCCAAAATAGTTGTTAAACATGGAATCCATTTTGGACTCATGGCACTTTGCCATAATAGGGAGTCGATACCTCGTATCACTTCCTCAAAACGTAGTCGGTGGATGGTGTACCTCATAAGATTGACATCTTTATGAGGTTAGATCAGAAAACCCCATACCCTAGGGTTTTCTGACTCTCCGATCTACGAGTGTCTTGTGTATTTGAATATTAATGGTATAGATTCATCATAGATGAACTATTTGTGTTCCATTATGGACCTTGTGCCTTGAACAGTATTACTCCGATTTTTCATCGAGTATCACTATCCTCCCACTGACCACTGCATGTCTGTATTCCTCTCAGGAAAACTGCATGGTGAGCAACAATCACATTGTTCTCATGTGAGATTTACAAGTACTATACTTATGGTTTCCCTTAGGATAACCTATATTGGCATTTATCCAATTTGGGTCCTTAGTTTGGTATCATCCAAACGTTATGCCTGGCATACCCAAATTATCAGGAATGAGAAACCTCGTTTCTTCCCTGTTCATATCTTATATGATATCTGTCAAATAGATTTATATGGAACCTTATTCTAAATAAGTTTTGCTCTGATAATACATATCCTTTAGAAGGAAATAGTAGCTCAGAGTGACTCGTGATTAGCCTTATCATGTCTAACATGATTCGGTTAATCCGTTCGGACACACCGTCTAACTGACGTGTCTCGGGAGGAGTCCTCATATGAAAGAATACCGTACTCTTTCATGTATGTACGAAACTTACTGCTTAAGTATTTTCCATTACGGCCTTACCGTGGCGGAATAATACTATAGCCGATCTGTTTATTTACTTCGTGTCGAAACTTTAAAGTTTCTGATTTGTGTTCTTCAAAAGAAACACATAACCATAACGTGATGCCACATCCGTTAAGGTCACGAAATATTCATGTTCACATCTAGCCTAGCTAGATATGGGCCCACAAACTTCACCATGAATAGGGCTAACAGATCGGTGGCCCTTTTACTATTACCAAGTAAATAGTATTTTAGGTACTTTCCAATAAACTAAATTCGCAGACCTTATTGAATAGTCAAATCAGTCCTAGTACCCACTCTTCAAAAGTGTGGATATACAAGTCTAATTAAATTGTGTCCTAGACAACAATGCCACAAATAAGTCTCTATTGATCAAATCAATTTGAGCTATTTATTTGTCAATTTATATGTTTGAGATTTTATTATATTCAAAATATAAATTCTGTT
>SKCR01012402.1:0-12642 GCA_019454045.1 Zanthoxylum bungeanum
GAGGAAAGGTTTTCGTCAGCGGATTTGCGTTAATTATCTTCTGACGCGATTTATATGATCATCACATCGCCATGATGTATGATCCGAACGAATCAGATGATATAGAAGTATATATCTGGATCGTCGATGAGACCATTAATTCTTTAGCCTGTGCTGACGCCTAGCTCAGCCACTAACAGAACTATATCTATCTAATTAGATTTATTATCAATCCAAATGGCTTCTATTGCTGCCTCAGCTGCAGCAATAATCTGAATTTGTTGTTTATTCGGCAACAGTTATCTTGCTCGGAATATTTCCAGCTTACTGTCCCGTTATTCAAACTTATAGTACCGTATTATTTAATTGTTTGGAAACTTGCAGCAGTGATCCCAGTCACTTTAAGTTCTCCATCTCCATAGTTTAAGACAACATCTTTAGTTCTCTCAGATACTAACAGATGTTCTTAATCTTCAATCCAGTGACTATCACTTGGATTGACCCGATTGTGACTCCATATGCTCGAAGCGTATGAGACACCAATACAAGTACTTTTAAATGTACAATTTCCAGAGTGTTAACAACTCCAAATCTATCCCTGTAGATCTTTATTCCTTGAATAAAGGTTGTTACTCCCCAGAATTCTATGGAGAATTTCTTATGAAAGCCAAGCTTTCACCGATTGCTTATGGGAATTTCATTGTCAGTGCCCTCTCCCACTAACCTCCTTATATACACAAGAATTATTTCGTTTTGAGTCAAATCATAACCATTATGATTATTTCAAAACGTCAGTTCCAAGAACCTTATGCTTGTTTCAATCCAAACATGGATCGAATAACCCGCAAACCTTGTTTGTCGGTTATACAAATTGTCAGGATGTTGTAAGCATCCTCCAAAAGGTTTCCTTTTCAGGAAAGCGATTTTGATCTACAACTGACACATTTCATAGATGAAATATGCAGTTATCAACAAGCATCTTCAAATGGATTTACCATGGCAACAGGTAAAAGGTTGAACCGTTATTAACACAATGTTGATAACGATATCTTTTCGTCAAAGCCCGGCTTTGTACGTTGGTATGTTGCCTTCCATGTATGTCTTCCCTGAAGACGTTTAATGTACCATAGGCGCAATGCCATGTGGTACAACAACTAGTATCCAAAATAGTTGTTAAACATGGAATCCATTCCGGACTCATGGCACTTTGCCATAATAGGGAGTCGATACCTTGTATCACTTCCTCAAAATTCGTTGATGTGCTTGAATTGTATTCCCTGTTATTGATGTCGATGCTGGCGATTCAATTTTGGCTAATGTTTATACTTTTCTTGTACCTATAAATTCGTTGCTATTCCGAATCTGATTAACCGTCATTCACACGACTTATTCTCTATACCCGGTTATATTTTAGGGTATCCCCATCTTTATTGTTCATATAGTCTTACGCTTTCAAGGGTTGTTAATCAAATATATGCAAATATAAACAAACTTGTAAATTTCATCCTTATCCGATGACCGTTTACGTAAATTATACCTTGATAACTCACCTAATGCCTTAAATGCAGCATTGTACTGAACTTATCTTCTCGATTCTATACTACACTACACATCTACCAAACCACTCATACCCGTGGCTAAGACCATCCCAAACCCGTTGTGGTTAGTTCAACTTAAACTATGACTGGTTATTTCACATGGATTTCATTAGTTAAGACGCAAAAGAACTTTAGTTTCATTCCAATACTGTGAAATCTTATTTTTACATACATTTGTCATCGCTTACTCAGCATTCTCTCCAATTGTAGCCACAACATCGACAGTTCCACTTCCAAACGTTTTGGTAAGTGTTCTTTTCGTTTTCTTTCCTGCTCTATTCTATGCCAGAAACTTTTGTGATCTATGACTTGGTATCCTTCATGGATTTACTTATTTTCTGGGGATATCTTTGGGACAATCATCGAGGTCCATCTTTGTTGTTGTTGTCTAACGAGGGTTGAGAGGGTGGGTTCGATCCTAAAGTCTTTTCCAGTTATGGTTGTCTCATTAGCTACATGTGTTGGAGTTACACAGGCTACTAATTTATAATCCAAGGATTCCTTTACTTACATATTTGATATTTCCTCCCACTCTAAGGTACTTCTGCTAGGATCTGTCTGATTTTCATATTCCAACTTTACTCCTGATTTATTTTCGACTATCAATTATACTTTCTCTTACTAAGAATCTCCTTATGGTTAATGCTCTCTGCGAATCCTACTGTACTTCCTCTATTATCCCTCCTAATCTCAGTTCGTTGAACCTCTTATGTCTTTTCTTCTTAAGAAGCTCCATCATCCATTACATGTTAAGGTATCATTATTAATGCTTTTGGTTCGTGTGTTACTCTCTTACTAATTTTCCTCCTCTAACATGGTTGAGAGTTCTATATGAGTCACATACTCTAGTTCTTTACTATTTCGAGCCTCTACTTCCTTAAAGGCTTTCAGTTCTACAATAGGGTAGGTCTTCCTTCTAAATTCGGCTAAACATACCGTGACTCCCAATCCCTTTATCTCATACAAGATATTAATATCTTTTGATCCTTGTCTAGGTCATGTGGAGCTTCTTGGGTTAGCTATCTTGTCGACTCGTGATATGTCTATCATGTCTGATGCTCTTCTTTACTTGTTCTACTCCTTGCTATGCTCTAATTTATGGGGGTAGACAACTGCTTTCCTTGAAGATCTGAAAATATATATTTTGTTAATTGTCTAAGTTCAACGATGGTCTGATTGGGTGTCTATATACTCAATAGGGTCAAAACTACTGGATAGAAGAGTTATCGCTTATACTGTTGGAATCTGCGTCGGCTATCCAAGTCTTAAGGTTTCCACAACTCTTATCAAATAGGTTGAGGTTTCCATTTGCGTTACTACCTTCACGTTATGTATCTACGTGTCTGTCTATACTGAACTTCTTGTTACTTCTCGTATCGTTCTTTATTATTTGCACATTTATCTATTGGCTCTAAGCCGTACTACCCAGGCTATTTGGTAGTTTTTCCTATGGGATATTTTCTAGAAATCTACCTTTTTACTATTGCTATATGGTGCAGTTATGCCTTTTTAATTCCTATTGTTCGTACCGGTACTCCTGTTAACTTCCAAATATTTCCATTATTCTAGGTCTGTCCTTTATAAACCTACACGGGTTTCTACTGGTATTGATTTGATCTATGGGTTTCTATTGTGTTTGGTCTATTCTGTAGACTTCTACCAGTACTCCAAGCCTCGTGCTAACTTGCATATATTCTTAAACTATACTCGGTCCTCTTCTTTCAAACTTCAAAAATTTCCTAAGACTTTTCTAAGTGATCTTATCTTCCAGCGTTCTCTGTTTCTTGCTCAATAAATACCATTTTCGGACTTCCTTATGGTTATCTTTATATATGCTAATAAAATATGGAGTTTCACGTCTCAACAAATTTCGATGTCCTTATTCTGGTACTTTGTGTCCTGGTAGAGTCTATTACTCATATAAGGTAGGTATGAAATAGGCTCCACCAAGACAGCTTCCATAACCGGTATCATGGAGAATTTGGGTAACTTAGGGCCGTATCTCTTTCAGATTTCTTGGCTGAGGCAACAAATCATCTTTCCTTACGACCTTCATTTGTTTGCTTACCGGACTGGGTTTGGGGATCTTGAATCCTTTACGCGTATACCGAGAATTTAAGATAACCGATCATTTGGGTTAGTTTATAATGACATATAAGATTATTGGAACTGAAAACATTGAGACTAGATTGAATTGGTTGTTCCGGAAAGATCCGGGATTTTATCATAGTTTTAGTCAAGAACTCCGAAGTCGTGTTTCTGATGGCATTTCACCACTTTTTTGACAGATGTGACTAGGACCTGGAGTGCTCGTGAAGCTAGGTAAGTAACCCATGCGATGAGAACTTAATTAGTGATTTCATGTTTGAATGACATGTTAGGATAAAAGATGATAGTTAAGGTATATTCTTGAGAATGTAGTTCGAGATTACGTATGGATAGGATAATCGACTACAACAAGTATGGATCTTTTTTATCGATACGGCATGAAGTGAAACATGAAATGAACTTAATGTTCATGTGTATATATGGATGCATGGAAATGTATGAAACAATACTAATACGGATTCATGTATGTAAATATATGATTATGTATAATCATGTGTATTAACATATGAACACATATTTATATATGTATGACATGATTGGATATGTATGATTTGGGTATAAAGGATTGGCAAAGGAAATAAGTTATAACTTTAGAATTTGTAATAGTATGTGTAGATGTGCATAATTGGGACAAATTTATTATTGATTAATGTATACGATTTACCACGATCGAGGTTAAGTTGGTATAGGCTAAAGTATTTTCCGAGTGATGGAAGTTCATGATTGATTGGATACGTATATGAATGGTGAATGTTGATTGATAAATAAAGAATGCGAGGAGTGTAAAGGTCATGGTATTGAAATTCAAAGTAATAAATATATCCATATGATTGATATATGTATGTAAACGTATATGTGTGATGATTTTTAATGATTAAGCAATGTTTGTCGTGTATATGTTTGGGTATGAGAAATCGTATAATGAGTTTGTGACATGTGACATGTATGCATGTGGGTATGTTTAATTGGTTAATGATTTTGAGGAGAACTTATTTCAGAGTTTTAATTGTGATTTCAAAAATAATTTTTGCAGATCATTATACTAAATTGATTTTTACTTGAAATGTTGATTTCACTCGAGATGAGACATATGATTTAAGATTTTTGATAAAGCTTGCTTACAGATAAATGCTTTAATGATGAAATGATTTCAAAGGAATGATTGTATGATTTTGGAGGCATGGAGCAAAAACCTACCTCAGATGTAACTTGATTCAGATATGGAATTGACATATATCGGTAACAAATCCGGAATAACGGTAACAATCTGGTACATGTGCAAACATGATACAGGACTAGGGATGACAGATGCCCTCAGATCCTGGGTATTAGGCTAGTGGGATAGCGAGACCTCTAGACCCAGATTTCAGAGATAGATTGGTGGCACTAATAACACCAATGTTTACTGGTTTGATTTCAGAGAAAGGTTGGTGGCACTGATATCACCACTGTTTACTGGTTGATTTCAGAGACAGGTTAGTGGCACTGATAGCGCCCATATTTACTGGTTTAGTTTCAAAGAGAAGTTGGTGGCACTGATAACACAACTGTTTACTGGTTTTAATGGCTGGGGGACAGCGAGACGTAACGCTCCAAGACAACGGGATTTGTACAGGATGACATATGGTATTTCAGATGATGTTTTCACAAATGTTTTACAAAAATTTTGAAAGGAAAACTTGGATTTTGGTATTGTGAACTTTGAAATTTGTTGCATTGATTATGAGTATTTACAGAAAAGCTCAGAGTTTACAAATATAAAAGATTTTTTCTGAAAAGTTTTATAGAAAGAGACTAATTTTCAGATAAGAGAAGAGATTTCTGAAAAGACAGTTTTCTTAGACATTTTGTTTTGATTGCCGATTTGATGATATTTCAAATATGGATAATTGTGATAAAAGTATAAGTGTATGACTTTATGTTTCATGTGATTGAAGTGTATTTGATATCAAACGATATACTCTATGGTATTTATGTTTTGCATTGTATGTTTTGAATGCTAGCTATTGGAATATCGCATTTGTAGATAAGTAAATATGAAAGTTTGACATGTGTTGAATATAAGGATAATAACAAGTTAATAAAATCTGAACTTGTAATAATTTAGTAATTCTGATATTTATGATATGCTGATTTATTTGTTTGAAAGTTTATATTGACCTGTTCGTCATAAGATTAGCTACCTTATGTTGTATAGAGGTTTGAGGTTTAATGGTAAGTGGTTCAGTAAATCTGCTACAGCTCACAATTAGCTAATGTTTGCGTTTTTAGCTCACGTAACCTTTATAAAGTAATCAGTCGTAGTTTAAACTGACTAAAACACCACGGGTTTGTGATGGCCTTAGCTGTAGGTTTGGGTGATTTGGTAGATGATAAGATAGTTCTAGATGTGAGAAAAATTGGTGTTCCATTTAGTACAGTGAGTGTACTATCAAGGTATGATATGTGTATGCTGGCATTAGATTAAGAAAGAGATTTATAAGTTTGAGTATCGTCACATATATTTGATTTCTATTTGAGTTCTTATTGTCACTTGTTACATTTTCCAGATAGTATAAGTTACTTACTGAGCTTTATAGCTCACACCCCATAGTTTGCTAGTGTTGCAGGTTCACATTGGACTTAAAGAGCTGGAAGATTCTTGAGACGTTTTACAGACAGCGGATCTCCCGATGAAGTCAAGTTGGTCTTGAGTCATCGTATGGTTCTGGGTTGTGTTATAGGCTCCCACAACCTTAGTTTATTTATTTGTATCACACGTGTAGTTTTAATCATGTTGAAACACGTAGGTTTTTATAGTTATTTTGTATAATGTTAGGCTGGAGGCCTATTTGCTTATTAGTTGAGATTATGTCAAGCTAGAGGCCTATTTTTTTATGAATTGAGAATAATTATTTATATTTGATATCAGGACACCTCAAGGTACTGGACTTTGATCCAGGTTTCATGATTTTTAGCAGAGGTCATGCCGAAATTTTAGTAGCATCAAAGGCTTATGGAGATGAATTTTCATGTCTCCCGCCAGTAGCATCCTGACATTAAGTGGAATGTTACATGCTTGCACACTATACTAGGGTTTGATAATCCCCTTACATTCTTGATTGATAGGTGATTCCTCGTTCTCATTTCACAAAATTTCTGCTAAGTACTCTATATTATTGTCATGCTACAACTACAGTGATGCTTCAAAGAACCTTATTTCCAATCCTCTAGTTATGATCAACATTTCTTGATTCAATCGGGTTCTTCTTAGCTAGTCCTTTTGATTCTCTTTCTCTATAAATACCGATGTTCTCTATGGTTAGGCATTTTCACATTCTGTCTTAATTCTGGAATAACAAGTTTACAATAGTGATCATTGTATCTATTAACAATGTTTGTACTCAATATTTCGTTAGCTCTACTTGGTCGACCTGATCTTGGAATTTCTTCTCTTATCTTAGCCATGTAACTCTATATATTCCTTTTGCTAAGCTTCAATTGCTAATGAGCTCATTTCTTCAAGTTGTACTATCTTTGGTTATCTATATGGCTTAGGGCTTCCTAGACTACTAATGTTGTCTACTGATGGCTCATGCACTTAATATGTTAAAATTGGAAAGTTTTTCTAACGGTCATTCTTAATTGGCTAAAGTTTCAGGCTTTTTTATATGCATACTTGTGCTTGAATTGTATTCCCTGTTATTGATGTCGATGCTGACGATTCAATTCTAGCTAATGTTCATACTTTTCTTATACCTATAAATTCGTTGCTATTCCGAATCTGATTAACCGTCATTCACATGACTTATTCTCTATACCCGGTTATATTTTAGGGTAGCCCCATCTTTATTGTTCCTATAGTCTTATGCTTTCATTGGTTGTTAATCAAATATATGGAAATATACACAAACTTGTAAATTTCATCCTTATCCGATGATCGTTTACGTAAATTATACCTTGATAACTCACCTAATGCATTAAATGCAGCATTGTAGTAAACTTATATTCTCGATAATATACTACACTGCACATCTACAAACCACTCATACACGTGGCTAAGACCATCCCAAACCCGTGGTGGTTAGGTCAACTTAAACTATGACTGGTTATTTCACATGGATTTCATGAGTTAAGACGCAATAGAACTTTAGTTTCATTCCAATACTGAGAAATCTTATTTTTACATACTTTGTCATCGCTTACTCAGTATTCTCTCTAATTGTAGCCACATCATCGACAGTTGCACTTCCAAACCTTTTTCTTAGTGTTCTTTTCATTTTCTTTCCTGCTTTATTCTATGCCTGAAACTTCTATGATCTGTGACTTGGTATCCTTCATGGATTTACTTATTTTCTGGGGATATATTTGGGACAATCATCGAGGTCCATCTTTGTTGTTGTTGTCTAACGAGGGTTGAGAGGGTGGGTTCGATCCTGAAGTCTTTTCCAGTTATGGTGGTCTCATTACCTATGCGTGCTGCAGTTGCACATGCTACTAATATATAATCCTAGGATTCCTTTACTTACAGATTTGATAATTGCTCCCACTCCAAGGTACTTCTGCTAGGATATATCTGAATTTCATATTCCAACTTTACTCCTGATTTATTTTCGACTATCGATTATACATCCTCTTTAAGAATCTCCTTAAGGTTCATGCTCTCTGCGAACCCTACTGTAATTCCTTGTTATCCCTCCTCATCTCAGTTCCTTGAACCTCTTACAACTTTTCTTCTTAAGAAGCTCCATCATCCCTGACATGTTAATGTATCACTATTAATGCTTTTGTTGTTCGTGTGTTACTCTCTTACTAATTTTCCTCCTCTAACATGGTTTGGAGTTCTATATGAGTCACATACTCTAGTTCCTTACTCTTTCGAGCCTCTACCTCCTTAAAGGCTTTCAGTTCAACGATAGGGTAGGTCTTCCTTCTAAATTTGGCTAAACATATCGTGGCTCCCAATCACTTTATCTCATACAATATATTAATATCTTCTAATCCTTATCTAGGTCATGTTGAGCTTCTTGGATTGGCTATCTTATCGACTCGTGATATGTCTATCATGTCTGATGCTCTTCTTTACTTGTTCAAGTCCATGCTATGCTCTAATGTTGGGGTAGACAACTGATTTCCTTAGAGATCTGAAAATATATATTTTTGTTAACTGTCTAAGTTCAACGATGGTCTGATTGGGTGTCTATATATACTCACTGGGGTCGGAACTACTGGATAGAAGAGTTATCGCTTATACTGTTGGAATCTGCGTCGGCTACTCCAAGTCTTAAGGTTTCCACAACTCTTATCAATTAGGTTGAGGTTTTCATTTACGTTACTACCTTCACGCTACGTTATCTGCGTGTGTGTCTATATTGAACTTCCTTGTTACTTCTCGTATCGTTCTTTATTATTTGCACATTTTATCTCTGGGCTCTAAGCCGTACCATTGAGGCTATTTGGTAGTTATTTCTTATGGGCTCTTTTCTAGACTTCTACCTTTTTACTCTTGTTATATGCTGCAGTTATGCCTTTTTAATTCTTATTATTCATACCAGTACTCCTATTAACTTCCAAATATTTACATTCTTCTGGGTCTGTCCTTTATAAACCTACGCGGGTTTTTTACTGGTATTGATGATCTGATCATGAGTTTCTAATGTGTGTTGGTCTATTCTGTGGACTTCTACCAGTACTGCAAGCCTCGTGCTGACTTGCATAGATTTTTAAACTATACTAGGTTCTCTTCTTTCAAACTTCAAAAATTTCCTAAGACTTTTTTAAATGATCTTATCTTCCAGCGTTCTCTATTTCTTGCTCAATAAATACCATTGTCGGACTTCCTTACAGTTATCTTTATATATGCTAATAAAAGATGGGGTAGGAGTTTCACATCTCAACTAATGTCGATGTCCTTGTTCTGGTACTCTGTTTCCTGGTAGAGTCTATTACTCATATAAGGTAGGTATGAAATAGGCTCCACCAAGACAGCTCCTTAACCGGTATCATGGAGAATTTGGGTAACTTTGGGTCGTATCTCTTTTGTATTTCTTGGCTGAGGCAATAATCATATTTCCTTACGACCTTCATTTGTTTGATTATGGGCCTGGTTTTGGGATCGAGAATCCCTACTTCTTTTGTGGTACTTGAATCTATTGGAAACTTTTTAATAAATCTAGATTTCTTGCTTCTTTTATATTTCTGACTATCCTTCATTACTCAAGGAACTTGCTTTCTATATAAGATACTTGAGGCTATCGAGTCAATTTGACGAAATTTTCTGATGAAGGAATGAGTCTTAGTAGGAAAGAAAGAATCTTACGAGAAGGAAATAGACATTACTTAGGTCTATTTGACATTTCTCTCTTGCTCAGGCTTATTCTATTTTCTTTTCTACTATAAGTTCTGGCATTTTCTTATCTATCTAATTCTGTATTTCTATTGCTT
This sequence comes from Zanthoxylum bungeanum, assembly GCA_019454045.1. Classification (NCBI taxonomy): domain Eukaryota; kingdom Viridiplantae; phylum Streptophyta; class Magnoliopsida; order Sapindales; family Rutaceae; genus Zanthoxylum; species Zanthoxylum bungeanum. The sequence goes on from SKCR01012402.1 coordinate 10,110, forward strand.
CTTACCTCTGGTTGCTTAAACATCTATACATCTTTTCTTACTTTTCTTTTAGTTTTCTCTTTCTCCCATTTACTCTCTTGGGTAGACATTCTTGGATCTTTATTATCTAGTTTCATAGCTTTTTCTGAACTTCTGAAAGTAAACCAGGATGATTACGGAATGATTCTTCACTGAAGCAAGGATCATGGTTATTTTGTTAGGAAGAGAATTCAGATAGCTTTGGGAATGCTTACTAACATATCTATAGGACTTGAGGACGTACTCGAGGATCAGATACTGGAGAGATAGTGCCTCATATATGAGTATCCCACACATACTGCGTATACTGTTAGGGTTTTGGGAGGTATGTTCGGGTCACGCAGCGGATTACGAAAAAAAAATCAAATTATTCAATTTCTTTAATTCTTCTTATGTAATTAAAATAAACTAATTTATTTTAATCACTCAATACTCAAAAATAGAATATTTAACCTAGAAATCACAATTTCAATAAATTACCGTAAAGCCCAAAACTTTCAATTTTAATCATTTTAGTCCTAGGTTGTTCAAAACAAACTTAGGTGATTTCCAATCACAACCAAAATGATTTGTAACATAAAATATACATGTAAACAGATTTCTGAAAATTTTTCCAGATTTTTCAGTAATTACCGAAAGGTCCCAATAGTTTATATTTTGATCATTTTGGTCCTAATTTGTCAAATACAAGATTATGTGATATACAATCAGTACCAAAATAATTTGTACATCTTATATATAGTAAAATACAACCCAAAATATTTTCCAGAATTTTCCCAAATTACCGTGAGGTCCAAATACTTTACATTTTGATCATTTTGGTCCTAATTTGTCAAATACAACTTTATTAACTGGTATCACAAGTGGTGGTAGACTAGATAGCTCAGGATCTTGTCTCCATCGGATTACTTGGGATAAGGTAACTAATCGTTTCTGCTTATGACCTTTATTTGCCTAGTTATGGGCTTAGGTCTGGATTTGGGGATCTGGCGTTCTCTAGGTCCTTTTTGGCATCTATTGTCTGTGGGAACTTCCTAGGCTAGCCTCGATCTCTCGCTTCTTTTATCTTCATGTCTATTCCTCGTTACTTGGGGAACATACTATCTATACGAAGTACATGAAGGCTATTAGTTCGGCTTGAACGAATGTTCTGAGGATGGAAGGGATCTTACATCTTCTAGGCACTCTATTACTTGTTCGGGCTTTTTCTATTCTCTTTCTATTGTCCAGGGTAGATATCCTCAGAATTTCACTATCTTATTCTATCTCTTTACTTTTCTTCATCTCTGGCTACTTACACTCTTATGCATTTTTCTTTACTTTCTTATAGCTTTCCTTTCTCACTCCCTTGGTAACTTTTCTTAAAATCTTACTGTCTGATTTCATAGCTCATTTGTACTTATGGTAATAGGTCGAAATAACTTTAAGAAGATTTTTTAACTTGGATCTAGAGTATAATTGTTCTCATAAGGAATGCTATTCGAATAATCTTGGAAGGCTTTCTAACCTGTCTATGGAACTTAAGGACATACTCGAGAATCAGATACTGGAGAGGTAGTGCCTCACATACGAGTATCTCGGACATACTGTGTATACCAAACCCCATCACTCTGCCCACTGCAGTCACTGACTCCCTATACCATGCTATGATACCATCATTGTTGTTGGATAATATGACCCATAGCGTCACTATTTGTACAGATCATAGTGTTGTTGTACAAATTAACTATGTGACAAGGAAATTGCACTCTCATCATTTGTGATTAGATCACCTTAGATATATAAATGAAGAGAGGTCCATATGATTAGTTCCTGGATTGAGATGATATGAGACAGTATCAGTCACGACGAGGATTAATCATTAAATATCCCTAGCCGGCGTATTATCGAGACTGGGACATCGATATAATGCGGAATAGGCTAGTATTGCACTTGTGCGTGTTGTGAGGGCACAACAGCATAGTTCTCATATATTTGGGTATTGGATACTCATGCAAGTGCGATAGGAGGTTTGTGTTTCACCGATGGTACGGGAAACAGCTTCGCTCTGGATAGACCCCTCAGATCCCATTGGTATTATGGACTATGTGTCTATGGGAGTCCGACATCAGGGTAGGTGTGTATGGTGTTAACCTGAGACTTGCACCACTAATGGTACGACAATCAGTATACTTTTGTTGAGGTCGTCTAGGACTCTAACCGGTTCTGTGTACGCCGATGCTGGGTATATGAGAATCGTAGAGTATTGGGTGTAATGTCAAGATGGAAGTATCACTCCAGTCATAGTGGAGATGATGTCACGCGGAGGATACGGTATTAGTGCTCTTAATTGTGGCCGGCCATCGGGATATTATGACAGGTCATGTATATCGATTATAGAGACTAGTTACCAGACATCCGATATGTGCTTCGGACGGGGCAGACACTTATCCAGTCCCAGCCCCTAGCACGTGACTATCCGATACTGGGCCGAATATACACGATACTTTATATACTACGCCTGATATAGATCTTA
>SKCR01012403.1:0-12687 GCA_019454045.1 Zanthoxylum bungeanum
AGATACTTGAAAGAGAGAATTGGAAAGAGAAGGCCACGAATTGGAAGCAAAGAAGACAAAAAAAACATGGACAAATTGCTTAATTGGAAGGAAGAAAACCAGTCGTAATTGTTGACCAAGGAAAGAGAGAAGTCCACGCGTAATTGTCCTAACTCTTATAGTAAAGTTACCTTCTAAAACATTTCTTGGAACATGTGTAGACATTGCATTTTTACATAAGCCCAATGATGAGCCTCGTATGGAGGCACTACCTGAAAAGTTACGGAAGTTGCGAAAAACAGATGTCGGAAGGAAAGAAAACCTCCAAAATTAGCACCTCATCAGATTCAGACTCACTAGCCAGCCTCAGATTCGTTCAGTCAGTTTCTGCTTCATACCTTAGCCGCGGACAGGCACCTGCCCATACAATCGGTCCTTCAACCCATCCACCCTCTGACCATACAGCCCAATCTCGGCCCAAGACCCCACACGGCCCAAAACTTTCATCAAATCACTTTCCAATACAATGAGATTTTGGGATCCCATCCTTACCAATTTAACAAGATTTGAAATCCCCTTCTTGCCAAATATGCAAGATCCTAGACCAAAACTAAAAAGGATTCTCACTTCCTAATATAAGTGATTTGAGTTTCCCTCATAATTCCCTCAAACACCTTATATGGAAAGATACTTGAAAGAGAGAATTGGAAAGAGAAGGCCACGAATTGGAAGCAAAGAAGACCAAAAAAAACATGGACAAATTGCTTAATTGGAAGGAAGAAAACCAGCCGTAATTGTTGACCAAGGAAAGAGAGAAGTCCACGCGTAATTGTCCTAATTCTTATATTAAAGTTACCTTCAGCAAGGTCTTTACGTACATCAAGTGGCTATACCTTCAGCCTTCCCAGTGTTATTCTTCTTTTGAAGACTTGACAACATTTGTCTTAGCACTGGGCTTACGAGGATCCAGTAGCATGGACTCGTAATGGGTGAGCTCATTAAGCAGTTGGGTCAAAGTAAAAGTCAACTTGTTCATAACATAGTTTCTCTTAAACTGCAGGAAACTCTTCGGAAAAGTTTCCATAATCATGGTCATCTGGCTACGCTCGTCAATACGAGCTCCATGGGTTTCAGCAGTGTTGAGATAGGTCATCATCTTCAAGACATGCTCTCGGAATGATGTCTCATCCTTCATCCTAGCAGTCATCGCTGAGACCATGGCCTCAAGGCATTGACGCTCCGAAGGCTGCCCAAACATGCCCTGCAATGACTCCATCATCTGAGATGTTAGAGCCATCGGTTCATGCTTTGTAGCACGAACCTCAGACATCCCTGCTAGCAAGTAGCAGCGGGCTTTCTCATTTGCTGCGACCCATTTCTGGTAGGTATCGTGCACAGCTTGGCCAGATTTCTGGTCGGCTCGGGAGGACTCTTATCCGTCAGGACAAACTTTAGGTCTTCGTAGACCAGGATAACGTTCATGTTACTTTTCCACTTAACATAGTTTTTCTCCCATTAATTTATCTTTTGAGAGTATGGAAATAATTGGAGAAACCATGGCTAGTAAATAAAATAAACATGCATTTAACATTCATTCATCGCATATTAAAATCATCAAACAATTTTGGCATAAAATTAAACATGATGTATGAACCATGGATAACGAATTAGAAACCTAAGAGAATTACTATGCCACAAAAATCTATCTTTCCACAAGTAAGTGCCGCCGTAGGGTAGGTCAAGTTCTTGCATGATAGATCGAGACAATCTCAGTCGATTTAAAATATGCGAGAATAACTCTTATTCCTATATTAAACAACTACCGTTTCATTCGATCAAGGAATTTTATTAACAGTTAATTTTTCCTTTGTGAGTGTAACCCGCCGTTTCAGGATTCTTGGACTTAACGAGTGAAGTACCACCGTAGGGTAGGTCAGTTCACAAGATATATCTAGAATCCCTATCCTCTCGGAACCCAAACCTGATATTGACCCAAAGTTGATGTGACTTACATCACAAGAATGACTAATGATGTGACGCGTGATGTGACTTGTGGGCCACACTTGATTCAAAATGCGAGTGGGCTCACAAACACTCCCGGGCTCGGGTTCGCTAATTCTGAATTAATGAATTTTCCGTTACGACGTAATTAAATCAAATTTACGTAAATAATTATGCCTAGCATAATTACTATTCACGTCGCTAGCGAATTAATTCTAAATTAACTCGTTCGCCCGAATTAAAATCTAATTTTAATTCCGCGTCAAAATCTAATTTCGTTTAATATATCGAATATATTATTTTATCGATTAATTCCAAATTAATCGTTCTCTCTTTAAATAGTATTTTATCCCAGATAAAATATCTCCGTAATTAATCCCAGATTAATTTTCTCTCTCTACTAATTAATCCATGATTAATTATGTGCGAGTCATATGTCATCAGTGAATCTTCGGGAAGCGACCCATGAGATCCCCAAATATGTTGGCAGTAAATCCGGTCGTCGGACTATCCGAACACGTACGTACCTAGTACTACGTTTTTACCGATTTACAAGACATGGTTGGCTTCTAGCAAAACACCGTGCCTACCCAATTCTCCAGAAATATTCTTAAAGGAATATGTAATCTATATCAGGCGTAGTATACATAGTATTGCGTATTGCGATCCAATATCGGATGTTACATGCTAGGCCTGAGACTGTAATTGTGTCTGCCCCATACGAAGCACATATCAGATCTCTGGTAACTAGTCTCTAGAATCGGATAATCATGACCTAGTCATATTATCCCGATAGCTGCATCATATAATATCACCAGTTCCGTATCCTACGTGACCATCATCTCCATATGACTAGAGTGATACTTCCATCTCGACATCACACCAAATACACTACGATTCTCAATATACCCAGAAGAGGCGTACACAGAACCGGTTAAAACCCTGGATGACCAAAACCAAAGTATATTGATTGTCGCAAGTATTAGCGGTGCAAGTCTCAGGTTAAGACCAAATACACCTACCCTGATTCGGACTTCCATAGACATAGTCATACTACCAATGGAATTCCGAGGGGTCTATCCAGAGCGAAGCTGTTTCCGTACCATCGGTAAACACAACCTCCTATTACACTTGCATGAGTATCCAATACCCAAATATATGAGAACTATGCTGTTATACTCCCACAACGCGCACAAGTGCAATACTAGTCTATTCCGCATTATCGATGTGCAATCTCGATAATACTCCGACTAGGGATGTTTTAATGATTAAACCTTCATGGATTGATACTATCTCATATCTTATCAATCCGGAACTAATCATATGTACTTTTATCATTTATATATCCCGGTAATCTAATTACAAATGATAAAAGAGCAATTTCCTTTGTCACATAGTTAATTTGTACAACAACACCATGTTCTGTACAAATAGTGATGCTATGGGTCATAATTGTCCAACAGAGATAACATCAAAACACCAGAAATTGAAGCTAAGTATGTTAGAAACATTTTTGATGTTGGAGGAATTGAAAAAAAACTTACAAATGCTTAAGATTTCCAAGATTTTCTTCTTTTCTCCAAGCCTTTTCTCTCAACCACTTTTGTGTTCTATTTTGTGTATATGAACTTCTCTTAAACCCTAAAAGATGAAACAAAGAATATATGGCTCCTCCATTAGGGCCTTGGCCGAAATTAGGTGTAGTAAATATCTAGATATTTATTTTGTTTCATTTAAAGTTACTTTAATCAACTTGCAAATTTTATCATTACACATTTAATGAAAATTCATAAGTCAACAAAAGCAACTCAAAAATATAACACTTATATTTAAATTAGGGTGTTGGCCGAATTTAGCTAAAAGAAAAGGAAATTGATATTTCAATTTTAAACAATTTAAAACAAATATCTTAAGAAGTCAAAACCATTTTGACAACATTTTCTTCAAGTATAAAGTCAACAATAAACACTTATAATCATTTCCTAACTTTATCATTTGGTGAGATATTTATATTTTAGTTATATTAATCATTTAACAATTAATTAATTAATTAATTAATTACATACAAATATCTCAAATATATGTATTATATTTACTTTAAATATCTCAAATACATATATTAATGATATATGTCAAATACCTTTATTTGACAATTTATTAATGTGTATTTAAGAATATCATATATTAAATACAAATACAATGGAATTCCGAGGGGTCTATCTAGAGCGAAGCTGTTTCCGTACCATCGATAAACACAACCTCCTATTATACTTCCATGAGTATCCTATACCCAAATATATGATAACTATGCCGTTATGCTCCCACAACGTGCACAAGTGTAATACCAGTCTATTCCACATTATCGATGTCCAATCTCGATAATACTACGTCTAGGGATATTTAATGATTAAACCTTTGTGGATTGATATTGTCTCATATCTTATTAATCTGGAATTAATCATAAGGACTTTTATCATTTATATATTCAAGGAATCAAATTACAAAATGATAAAATAGCAATTTCCATTATCACATAGTTAATTTATACAAAAACCACAATGTCTTTTACAAATAGTATAATACTAGTCTTTTACGTATTTATCGATGTCCAATCTCGATAATACTCTGACTAGGGATATTTAATGATTAAACCTTCGTAGATTGATACTGTCTCATATCATCTCAATTCGGAACTAATCATATGGACCTTCTATCATTTATACATCTAGGTAATCCAATTACAAATGATAAAAGAGTAATTTCCTTTGTCACATAGTTAATTTGTACAATAACATTATGATCTGTACAAATAGTGATACTATGGGTCATTACTGTCCAAAAATCTCCCACTTGGCCTATAGCCAATCACTCAAGTGTCCTACACCTGAACTATGTACGGTTCACTCAAACTTCTACTGAGGAAAGGCTTTCGTCAGCGGATTTGCATGGTTATCATCTGATGCAATTTATTCGATCATCACATCGCCATTATGTATGATCCGAACGAATCAGATGAATATTGAAGTATATATCTGGATCGTTGATGAGAACATTAATTCTTTAGCCTGTGCTGTAGCCTAGCTCAGCTGCTAACAAAACTACTCCTAATCTAATTAGGATTATTATCGACCCAAAACGCTTCTATTGCTGCCTCAGCTGCAGCAATAATCCACTTTTTTTGTTTATCCGGTAACAGTATCTTGCTTGGAAGATTTCCAGCTCACTGTTCCGTTATTCAAACTTTATAGTACCGTTGTTACGACTTATAGTCGTTATTATCGGTTTGGAAACTTGCAGTAGTGAACCCAGTCACTTCAAGTTCTCATTCTCCATAGTTTAAGAGAGCATCCTTAGTTCATCTAAGATACTAAATGAAGTTCTTAACATCAATCCAATGACTATCACATGGATTGGGCTGATTGTGACTCCATATGCTCAAAGCGTATGAGACACCAGGTCGCGTACATTTATTTCAATGTACGAGTTCTCGGAGAGTACCAAAAACTTTTAGATCTATCCCAATAGATCTTTATTCTTAGAATAAAGGTTGTCTCTCCCAAGATTCTACGGAGAATTTTCATGAAAGCCAAGCTTTCACCGATTGTATTATGGGAATATCATTTCCAAGAAATGGTATATTATCATTATTTTATAGGAAAGTCATTGTCAGTGCGCTCCCACTAACCTCCTTATATACACAAGAATCATTTTCATTTTGAATTAAATCATATACCATTATGATTACATCAAAACGATATAGTTCCAAGAACGCAATGCTTGCTACAATCCATCCATGGATCGAATTAACTTGCAAACCTTATTTGCTAGTTTTGGTACGACAAAACCATCAGGATGTTGTAAACATCCTCCAAATGGTTTCCGTTAAGGAAAACGGTTTTGGCATTCAGCTGCCATATTTCATAAATGAAACATGCAGCATTAGCAAGCATTATCCAAATGGATTTACCTATGGCAACGAGTAAAATGTTTCATCGTAATCGACACAATGTTGATAATGATACCTTTTCGCTACAAGCCTAGCTTAGTACGTTGGTATGTTGCCTTCCATGTATGTCTTCCTTGAAGAATTATATAGTACCAATAGGCACAATGCCTTCTGGTACATCAACTAGTATCCAAACTTGGTTGATTTACATGGAATCCATTTCGGAAATCTGGCACTTTGCCATAATAGGGAGTCGATACCTTGTATCACTTCCTTATACGTAGTCAGTTCGTATTCCTCAATAAGATTGACATCTTTATGAGGTGAGATCAGAAACCCATACCCCAGGTTGTTTTCTGACTCTCTCCGACTTACGTGGTTCTTGCGTATTCGAAGATTATTGGTATAGTTTCATCCTTGATGAACTATTTGTGTTCCATTAAAGAATCGGTGCCTGGAACAGTATCACTCCGATTTTCATCGAGTTTTACTTTCCTCTCACTTACCACTACATATAGGTATTCCTCTTAGGAAACCCGCATGGCGAGCAACAATTACATTGTTCTCTTGTGAGATGTATAAGTATTATACTTTGGTTTCCCTAGGATAACCAACAACTTAGGCACTTATCCGATTTGGGTTCTAGTTTGGTATCATCCAAACGTATGCCCATCATTCCTAAATCTTCAGAAATGAGAAAACCCGGTTTCTTTCCTGTATATATCTAATATGAAATCTGTCAAACAGATTATTATGGAACCTTATTCAAAATAAGTTTTGCACTGTTAATGCATATCTGTTGAAGGAAATGGTAGCTCAGAGGGACTCATGATTAACCTTATCATGTCCAACAAAATTTGGTTTCTCAGTTCGGACACACCGTCAGGTTGACGTGTTCCCGGGAGGAGTCCTCATTGAAAGAATACTATACTCTTTCAAGTATACGAGAAACTTATTGCTTAAGTATTTTCCATCATGGTCTAACCGTGACGGTTTTAATACTTAGCCGGTCTGTCTGTCTACTTCGTGTCGAAACTCTTTGAATTAATCAAAAGTTTTCAATCTGTGTTTCAAAAGAAACACATAACCATAACGCGACGCCACATCCGTAAAGGTCACGAAATATTCATATCCACCTCTAGCCTAGCTAGACATGGGCCCACTTACGTCACTATGAACAAGGGTTAACAGATCGATGACACTTACACTTTTACCAAGTAAAAGGTGTTTTAGGCACTTTGCCCAATAAACTAGATTCGTAGACATTTTTTGAATAGAATCAAATATGTCCTAGTATCCACTCTTCGAAAGTGTGGATATACGAGTCTTGTTAATTGTGTCTCAGACAACAATGCCACTAATAAGTCTCAACTGATTTACTCAGTTTGAGCTATTTGTTTGTCATGTTATACGTTTGAGATTTATTTATATTCAAAATATAAATATTGTTATTCACATCTAATGTGTTTATCTCAATATCATCTTTATAAAATAAAACACTTTAGTGTTCTAGAATATAAAGGTATATCCGCAAAGGATTATACACTGATATAGAGATAATGTTTCTAGTCAAACTAGTTACATTTTAACAGTTTCCTAATTCAAGTACATACCCGAAGGGTAGTTCCTAAACTTAGGTTTCTACGGTTAAAACAGCGACTGTCGTCCCGTTTTCAATTTGCAGATAAATCTCATCTGAAGTCAGTATCCTGCTTTTCAGCAGATTCTGCATATCAGTACATATTTATGTACCACACTCAGTATGTAAAATCCAATTTTAATATTAGTAGTGAACATGTTTATGACAAACATATTTGAAGTCGGAGCCTTGCCCCTCTTCACTTCCTTCATGTCTGCCTTGTCCATATGGCAGTCACGCTTCAGTGACCCCGTTTGCCACAATTTAGGCCGACATATTGGGATATGTCCTATGTCTTCCCAGAAGATTATAATGACTTTGCCTTTTCCATTTTTCCACACCCCAGAAGCCTTTGGCCAAGCATTGGCCTTCTGTGATGTCGAAGTAAGATGCGCCTTGCGCTTCATGCCATATTGCAAACTCTGGCTTTGTCTCCTTGAGTATAGCCATTAACTCTCCAAGAGTTTTCTATTGTAATTTAGTACTTCTAAGATCTAAGGATAGATATATGAAGATCCTTCAATTTCAATATCATACTATAAAGATCTAATCCTTAGTTCTGACTAAGAAATTAAGGAGTCTTTGCGGCAAGCATAATGGATTAAGCATTAAAGTTATCATCACATGAATATTCCAAATATCATGTTCTACTATTTGCTCAATTCCGGGCTTAGGCCTAAGATGTTATTTTATCAAATAAAGTAACTTCTCGGTTACCCAGGACTGTCCTGAGATTTTATTCCCAATTTGAAAATTAAAGCCGTTTAAAAAATATTTTCTCCCAAGATTATGTTTTAAACACCAATCTTTCAATTATCTTGATTCTAATAGTCCAACTATTTAATCAATGATTTTAGGTACTATTTATTATAATGATTACTATAGTCCAACTATATAATCAACTATAATTCAATTGGTTAAATTCAATTATATTGATTACTATAATCCAATTATAAAATCAACTATTAATTGGAATAGTTTGAATACAGTCCAACTGTTTAATTTAAAACAACGATTAAATATTAGTCCAACTAATAAATAATTACACATTGACGAAAAATTAAAATGAGCGCGTATGGCAAGTAACTAAACGAATATTACAAATTTAATACTTGCCTCTCACTATTTTTCGGCGAGCCTCTAACCCTCTGTGGAGTACTCGGGAAACCTTGTTTCCTAGTGGGCTATGATCCCGTTAAATAACACACAATCTTGACTTTGGCCAACAAATTGTATGATAATTAACTAGGTAGATCTCTAAGATCAATTGGATCCCATCCAATTCCTAGATCCAGTAGGTGGACATCCAAGTCCGAAACATATATCTTATATATGCCAATATATCCAATATATTCCCTAACCTTTTTCCTCTGAATCAACTAAGCCTTGGCTTTGGCACAACAAACTTAGTGATCCCAGTTAAGCGGAACCTATTGACCTTGGAAAGCTTCGTAATCAATGTCGATGGACAAGAAATGATCTTGACTTTGGCCAACAAATCACAACTTGGACAACACACCGATATAGAACAAAGCCTTCATGATTCAAACACATCCGCGACGGACAAAGGTCTTAACTTTGGCCAACAAAACAATGCCAGTCTTGGATCTTGAGTAAGAATCACTCAATGGAAGGAAAAACGCTTAATATTTTGTGAGGGTTTTTTCGCGTAAATTGGCAACCAATTTAATTATCTTTGTTAAGGTCTCATCAAGATACACCCTTAAACATGCATTCTAAGCACATAATAAGGCGCATATAAATAAATTTAATAATGATATGCGGATGGATACTTAACACATTGTTCCTAGAACAAATCTCTCATTTTCCTCTCTCCCGCTAGCACAAGTATTACTTCTACCCGATTACATAACACTTCTAAAGAAACCTCATTTACATTGAGGGGAATAGGTGAGAAGAGAAATACACAGAGTCAAGAGGTAATAGGCTGGACACGCAGGTCCAATTAATAAACTCTAATTTATTACAACAATTTCCAAAATTGCCCTCACCCATCTAATATCCATTCGATATACATTATTCATACATCGTATCCATGTATTCACACAAGCATGTTATCAATCAATTTAATCCATTAATTAATCTGAAAAATTAATGACCATCCAATGTTCAAACACAACGATTTTATTTTGCGCGAGTCAAACTCATTTTGCGAATAAGTACTCAAAGTACGAATTCTTGAATTATATTAAACTACAACATTAAATCCAATTTAATTTGTATTTAATACTAATTCTATATTTAATTCTAAATTAAATAATTACACTTTTTTAATGTGCCTTTACGACTTAGATTCCAAATCTAATTATTTCGGGTCTCAAATCCCAATTAACATCCAATGTCAATTTAATTTAAAGTACAATGGGCTTTTAATTAATTTCTAAAGGCATGGACTTTTGGTCAATATGGATCAAACCCAAATACCAAAGCCCATTTAAGGAATCACCCTTATTGCCAAGAAACCAATTTAGGCCCATTAGGCCCAATTAAAATTAAAGGTCCATTAAGTCATAATTGGACTTTATGGATATGGTTTTGGGCCCAATTGGATCCAACCAATTAGCCTAAACCAAACTTGGCCCAACCAAGCCCATTTAGCCCAATTACAACTTTAAAAGCCCAATTAATTTAATTTCAAAATTCCAAATTTCACAATTAAATTAACCAAAGTGTATGCCATAATTAATTAACCAAATTAACATTTCCAAAACACTAATTAGCTTAATTAATTATGCTCATTATCATCAACATATGTCCAACACATTTGAATAAAAAAATCAATCATTTTCATGCTTATCAAGTCTCGGCATTTTGGGGTTTTTATTGTTCGATTCGGTTTCAATCCAATTAAATCCACAATCAACATTACCCAATTGTTTCTAGTCATCCAATGATCAAAATCAAAAAATACACATAATTAACTTAATAATTTCCAACATGAAATTATTACTAATTGTTGTTATTTAACAACACCAAATAATTAACTTAATAATTTCCAAATGAAATTATTACTAATTGTGTTATTATTTAACAACACCAAATAATTAACAACAATTAATTTCAACACATCTCCCACTCACACATGATGGGATCAACAATTTTTATTATCTCTACAAGAATAATTCATACTTTGCAATTGTGCCGTGCGACCAGCATACTTCGAGAGCTCACTTGCTATACATCTGTTAGGAATATATAGCCGCTCGAAAAATGGATAGAACCATAGTGGATTATGTATGCAGATATCCTCGATCATTTATCACATTAAATCTCTCTCGATCTCTTTTCGAATGTAATATTTATTTTGTATTCACAATCATGTTTGATCACATAGAATAACATAATTGGTCGACCAGTGAATACAAGCTAATGTGATATTACTCATATAATGATCTTTCTCATTTCTCGAATCTCTCAACTTTGATTCAATTCGCTTTTCCAGAGATGTTCTTTCAGATCGAATCTCTCATGATCTTTCAGCAACACTCCAAGATAGCGATCATCAAATCTAAGTTTTAAGAAGCAGACAAGAGTCTAAAGGGTACAATGTGAGATTGAAATAATCTCAAGGGTCTCACACAATATCAAGACTGAGATCTCTACTTGTATTACCCTCAATAGTCACAAATGTACACATGGTATGAAAACATGTGCTACGGTATTCTCTCATTTCCCATGGAGCGCATGTCTCATAAAATACCGTACAGATTATAGTTCAGACAAACACAATGTCTAACTCATAACTGACATTAAGACAAGTAAGGTGAAACGAACTTATTCACCTTAGGTCATATCACAGAGAAAGTGACCTCATAACGACATTACTAATTTTCAAGCTTGAGCTCTCTAAATTATCACTCAGATAATTAGCTTAAAAATTTGTCTCATCTCCCATTAACACAAAGTAATGGAGGCGATTGCCCGTGTGAGAGGGCCAATCATTCACTTGTCCGACATACTTCTCATACTAACAAATATTATATTTGTTTAACAATGTATCAACATAATAAATGTAAGCATTGAACACAAATATCAATGAGTATTAACATTAGTAAACATTATTTGGGAAAAATACATATCATAATATGTAAGCACATTAACATCTACGCATCCCTGAGTTTTTACATGTCTAACAAAGACTCTCTAGGAAACAGGCTTGGTCAATGGATCTGCTACCATTTCTTGTGTAGAAATGTACTTCATTTTACTCTTCTCGTGCAACTATGTCTTTCACAAAGTTATATTTGGTATCTAATGTTTCGTTTACAATGGAATTTTGGGTCTTTGTGTGTAGGCTATCGCTGCTTCACATCACATCAGTTAACTAATACTGGACAGAAGCTTCATTTGACATACCCAAATGATCCAAGAACATTTTCAACCACACAGCCTCTTGTACTGGCTGATGAAAAGGCCACAAATTCAGCCTCCATTGTGGATAAGGCTATACAAGATTGTTTCTTACTGCTCCATGAAATGGCACCATTGTTTAGCAAGAAAACAAAACCGGAGGTAGATTTTCTTTCATCTAAATCTCCTCCCCAGTCAGCATCAGTATAGCCTCTCAATTGAAGATCATTTCCTTGATAACACAATGAGTAATCAGCTGTCCATCTCAGATACCTAAATATTCTTTTAACTGCTTTCCAATGTGCTAGTCCTGGATTGGATTGGTATCTACTTACCATTCCAACAGCGAAACAGATATCAGGTCTAGTACACAACATTGCATACATTAAACTTCCAACTGCATTTGCATAAGGAACTTTCTTCATTTGTTCCTTTTCCTGTGGAGTTTCAGGACAAATCTACGACTCAAAGCTTCAGTTTTTGTGATAGGAGTATCAATGGGTTTGCAAGCCTGCATTTGAAGCGTTCAAGAATTTTCTTTATATATGACTCCTGTGAAAGAGATAATAAATTCTTTGAACGATTTCTTGAGATCTTAACCCCAAGAATATATGCAGCTTCACCCATATCTTTCATCTCGAAGTAAATGATAACCATTCTTTAATGTGTTTTACAAACTCCTTATCATTTCCGGCTATAAGTATATCATCCACGTACAAAGATAAGATAATGAACTTATCTTTATCTCTCC
>SKCR01012404.1:0-12507 GCA_019454045.1 Zanthoxylum bungeanum
TGGAAGGAAAATAAACGCTTGATATTTAACGAGGGTTTTTCGCGTGCAATTGGCTACCAATTTAATTATCTTTGTTAAGGTCTCATCATCATACACCCTTAAATATGCATTCTAAACACATAATAAAGCGCATATGTAAAATAATAATGATATACGGGTGGATACTTTACATTGATCCTAGATCAAATCTCTCATTTTCTCTCTCCAAAGCTAGCACATGTATTTACTTCTACCCGTTACACTACACTTCTAAAGAAACCTCATTTACATTGAGGGGAATAGGTGAGAAGAGAATACAAAGAGTATAGAGGTGATAAGGCTGGACACGCAGGTCCAATTAATAAATCAAATTTATTACAATTTCCAAAATTATCTGGAATAGGTGAGAAGAGAATAAAAAGAGTATAGAGGTGATAAGGCTGGACACGCAGGTCCAATTAATAAATCAAATTTATTACAATTTCCAAAATTATCCCACCCGACTAACATCCATCCGATATACATTATTCATGCATCGCAACCATGTATTCATACAAGCATGTTATCAATCAATCAATCCAATAATTAATCTGATAATTAGTGATCATCCAATGTTCAAACAACGATTTGATTTTTGCTCTGCGAAATAAGTACTCAAAGTACGAATTCTTGAATTAAATTAAACTACATAATTAAATCCAATTTAATACGCATTTAATTCTAATTCACTATTTAATTCCAAATTAAATATTACACTTTTATTAACGAACCTTTACGACTTAATTCCAAATTTAATCGCAACGGGTCTCAAAGGCCGATTAACATCTAATGTTTATTTAATTAAAGTCCAATGGGCTTTTAATAATTTCTATAAGGCGTGGAATTTTGGTCAACTCGGGTCAAACCGAAGAACCAAAATCCAATCCGGGAGTTACCCCATAAGCCTTTCAATAATTTTGGCCCATTAGGCCCAATTAAATAATTAAGGTCCATTAAGTCATAATTGGACTTTATGGATGCAGTTTTAGGCCCAATTGGATCCAACCAAATTTGCCTAAACTCAACTTTGTACAACAAAGCCCAAAAGCCCAATCACAACCTTAAAGGCCCAATTTCCAAAAATAAGCCCAATTAATTAACTTATAAAATTCTAAATTCCATAATTAATTAACCTAAGTGTAATACACAATTAATCACCCAATTAATATTTCTAAAACATCAATTAGCATACTTATCATGCACTTAACATTAAATAGTGTCCAACACAATTTATTAAAATCAAACCCAATTTACATGCTTTAAGTCTCGGCAATTAGGGGTTTTTTTCAATCCGATTCGTTTCAATCCAATTGAATCCACAATCATCATTTCCCAAATCAATTCAATTCATCCAATGAATTAAAACAAAAAATCACAATGAATTTCATGTTCATTAAGATTCGGCCAAGCCACTTTAAAGGGAAAAAATGTTCCAAATCAAAATTCAATCCAATTGAACTTCAAAACAACATTACCCAATTGTTTTAAGTCATCCAATGATCAAAAAACAAATTGATTCCAAGACATTAGGGTTCTTCCAATTTCGGTCATGCCTCCAATTTGGGGAAAATTGATCCAATCCAATTTTCTTGAAATTGATCACACACATCTCAATTAAACATGTTTTAAGCATACTTAAACATCCAATTTATTAAAACATGCTCAAACACATTTTACCCATTTCAAGTTACATGTTCAACCTAAAGAAATGGGGAAAATTGATCCAATCCAATTTTCTTGAAATTGATCATGCACAACTTCAATTAATCAACATACAAGCATACTTAATCAATCAATTCAACCAAATCATGCTTCAATTGATTTTACCCAATTTGTCATGCCCAAAATTTGGGGAAAATTGAATCCAATCCAATTTCATGAAATTGATCATGCACAACTTCAATTCATCAACATACAAGCATACTTAATCAATCAATTCAACCAAATCATGCTTCAATTGATTATCCCCAATTTCAAACCCTAAAAGTTTCATGCTTGATAATAGCTCTGATACCATTGTAGAGTTCTAATATAGGTCCCAAGATCAACAAATCAAGCAAGAAAATGCATGAATACACAACATAGGAGGTGCGGAATATACTCACAATGGTCGATTTTGATGCGAAGAACAACACAAGCCATTTTCATCCTCCATTGAGTTCGGCAGTAGCTCTCCTTGACAGTGGGCTGCTCGGTTTTGGGCGTTTTGAACTCCACCATTTTCGGCCATGGATGACCTCCATGGAAGCTCCAAGCTTCAAGCTTTCCAAAGATGATCCCAAGCTCATAAATTCGTTTCCCTATCACCATAATATAACCCAAGGTGTGCTAGCACTTCTCCTTCTTCTTCAAATTCGGTCTAACCAGAATTTTGGGAGAGATTTGGCTCAAAGCCGAGAGAAGGGAAGAGAAGAAAATGGCTCCAAGCCAAGAGAGAAAGAAGAAAACGTTTTGGCTCCCAAATACCAAAACCGTATACTGTAATTGTTGTGAGAGAGAGAAAGTGTAAAAGCTTTTTTATTTTCCAAAAATTAATAAAGCCATTTACCACTTTTTATTTCTATTAAACAATTCATTTTACTTTTCAAAAAAGCAAAAGTCAAAAAAGCAAAAGTGCTTTTTCAATCAACTATCACTATTCACATCAAGTCACTTTATTAAAGTGACAACATGTCATGTCACATCACTCAAAGTAACAAATGATTTGACAATTGATGTGACTAGCGATTTGACGCTTGACGTGACTTGCGTGCCGCCTCGAATTCGAAATACGAATGCGCTCGCAAACACGCTCGGGCTCGGGTTCGCTAATTCCAAATTAATGAATTTTCCGTTGCGACGTAATTAAACGATTACGCCTAGCAAAATCACTATTCACGTCGCTAACGAATTAATTCTAAATTAATTCGTTCGCCCGAAGTAAAATCTAATTTTAATTCTGTGTCGAAATCTAATTTCGCATAATATATCGAATATATTATTTTATCGATTAATTCCAAATTAATCGTTCTCTCTCTTTAATTAATATTTTATCCCAGATAAAATATCTCCGCAATTAATCCCAGATTAATTTTCTCTCTCTTCTAATTAATCTTCTCTCTTTACTAATTAATCCCAGATTAATCATAGTACGAGTCATACGTCATCGGTGAATCTTCAGGAAGCGACCCATGAGATCTCCGGATATGTTGGCAGTAAATACGGTCGTCGGACTATCCGAACACGTAAGTACCTCATACTACGTTTATACCGATTTACAAGACAAGGTTGGCTTCTAGCAAAGCGCCATGCCTACCCAATTCTCCAGAAATATTCTTACAGGAATATATAGATCTGTATCAAGCGTAGTATACCGTAGTATTGCGTATATCAGCCCAGTATCGGATAGTCACGTGCTAGGGCTGGGGCTGGATAAGTGTCTGCCCCATCCGAAGCACATGTCGGATGTCTGGTAACTAGTCTCTATAATCGGATATGCATGACCTTGTCATAATATCCTGATGGCCGCGCAGCACTTAAGAGCACTAATACTGTATCCTGCGTGACATCATCTCCACTATAACTGAAGTGATACTTCCATCTCGACATCACACCCAATACACTACGACTCTCTGATAAACCTAGAAGCGGCGTACGTAGAATCGGTTAAAGCCCTGTACCACCAAGACTAAAGTCTACCGATTATCGCAAGTATTAGCGATGTAAGTCTCAGGTTAAGACTATACACACCTACCCTGATTTCGGCCTCCCATAGACACATAGTCATAATACCAATGGGATTCCGAGGGGTCTATCCGGAGCGAAGCTGTTTCCTGTACCATCGGTGAAACACGACCTTCTATCGTACTTGCATAAGTATCCAATACTTATATATATGAGAACTATGACGTTGTGCCCTCACAACTCGCACAAGTGCAATACTAGCCTATTCCGCATTATCGATGTCCTGTCTCGATAATACTCCGGCTAGGGATATTTAATGATTAATCCTTCGGGGACTGATACTGTCTCATATCATCTCAATCCAGGAACTAATCATATGGACCTCTCTTCATTTAATACATCTATGTGATCTAATCACAAATGATGAGAGTGCAATTTCCTTGTCACATAGTTAATTTGTATAACAACACCGTGATCTGTACAAATAGTGACTCAATCCAATTGATTTTTCATCAAATGATTAAATTGTTTAGTATAGTATGCTTGAATGAGGTTGAATTGATGTTGTGCATAATCAATTCATGAAATTTGGTTGGATCCATTTTTCCCTAATTTTGGGCATGACAAATTTGGGTAAACTTGATTTTGAGCATGTTTAATGAAATTGGATGATTTAGAATGCTTAAATGTTGTTTTATTGATGATTGATTAGATCAATTTGATGAAATGTTTGGAACAATTTTTCCCCAATTTGCTTGTGATGGCCGAATTTGGCAAGTGCCCTAATGTCTTGGATTTTTGATTTTTTGTTCATTGGATGACTTGGAAATCATGAGGGATGTTGAATTTATGTTTAATTTGGTTCAATTGGATTGAATTTGATTTGGGCATAATTCCCTCTTTGGCCGAGACACTTGAAGCATGAAATTGGGTTTGATTTTGATTTAAATAATGTTGGACATGATTAATTGATGTTAAGCATGATTAATTGGACAAATTTAGTGTTTTGGAAACTTTGATTTGGGTAATTAATAATGCTATACACTTTAGGTAATTTAATTGGAAAATTTGGAATTAAATTATTGGACTTAAAATTGGATTTGGGCTTTCAAAGTTGTTATTGGGTTTATTGGACTTTGTTGTACAAAGTTGGTTTAGGCCAAAATTGGTTGGATCCAATTAGGCCCAAAACCGCTTCCAAAAGGCCCAAATGCGACTAATGAACCTTTAACGTTTAATTGGGCCTAATGGCCTAAATTAATTTATGGGCTTATGGGGTAACTCCCGGATTGGATTTTGGTTGCGGGTTTGACCCGAGTTGACCAAAAGTCCACGCCTCAAGAAATTAATTAAAAGCCCATTGGACTTTAATTAAATTAATATTGGATATTAATCGGGCTTTGAGACCCGTAACGATTAAATTTGGAATTTAAGTCGTAAAGGTTTATTTTATAAAGTGTAATATTTAATTTGGAATTAAATAATGAATTAGAATTAAATGCGTATTAAATTGGATTTAATTATGTAATTTAATTTAATTCGTAGAAATCGTACTTTGAGTACGTGTTTCCAATACGAGTTTGACTCGAACAAAATCAAATCGTTGTTTGAACATTGGATGATCACTAATTATCAAGATTAATTAATTGGATTAGATTGATTGATAACATGCTTGTATGAATACATGGTTGTGATGTTTGAATAATGTATATCGGATGGATATTAGCCGGGTGGGGCGATTTTGGAAATTGTAATAAATTTGATTTATTAATTGGACCTGCGAGTCCAGCCTTATCTCCTATTTCTTTGTATTCTCTTCTCACCTATTCCCCTCCATGTAAATGAGGTTTCTTTAGAAGTGTAGTGTAACGGGTAGAAGAAATATTTGTGCTAGCGGGAAGAGAAAGTGAGAGATTTGATCTAGGATCAATGTAAAATATCCATCCGCATATCATTATTATTTTATATCATTGCGCTTTATTATGTCTTTAGAATGCATGTTTAAGGGTGTATGATGATGAGACCTTAACAAAGATAATTAAAATTGGTAGCCAATTGCACGCGAAAAACCCTCATAAAATATCATGCGTTTTTCCTTCCATTGAGTGATTCTTACTCAAGATCTGAGATTGGCAGGGGTTGTTGGCCAAAGTCAAGCCCTTGTCCGTTGAAGATGTGTTTTAATCACGAGGCTTTGTTCCATATCGGTGTCGTGTCCAAGTTATGGTTTGTTGGCCAAAGTCAAGACCACTTCTTGTCCATTGACATTGATTACGAAGCTTCCATGTCAATGGGTCCGCGCTTGACTGGGATCACTAGGTTTGTTGTGCCAAAGCCAAGGCCTAGTTGATTCAGAGGAAAAAGGTTAGGGTATACATTCGATGTATAGGCATATATAAGATATATGTTTGGGACTTGGATGTCCACCTACTGGATCTAGGAGTTGGATGAGATCCAATTGATCTTAGAGATCTACCTAGTTAATTATCATACAATTTGTTGGCCAAAGTCAAGATTGTGTGATATTTAACGGGATCCTAGCCCACTAGGAAACACGGTTTCCCGAGTACTCGACAGAGGGTTAGAGGCTCGACGAAAAATAGTGGGAGGCAAGAATTGAATTTGCAATATTCGTTCAATTACTCGCCATACGCGCTCATTTAAATTATTTCGTCGTATATTAAATGTTAGTTGGACTAATATTTAAATTGTGTTTTAATAAACAGTTGGACTGTATTATACTTGATTATATATAATTGGATTATATTAATCAATATATTTGAATTAATTAATTTCAGTTTACAGTTGATTTTATAATTGAATTATAGTAATCAATGTAATTGAGGTTAATTAATTTGGATTATATTTGATTATATAGTTGGACTATTATAATCATTATAATATATATAGTACCACTAATCGTTGATTAAATAGTTGGACTATTGTAATCAAGATCAAATTGAAAAAGTTGGATATTTAAATATAATATGGGATTAAAATATTTTAAATGATTCAATTTTCAAATTGGGAATAAATAATAGGTTACTTTATTTGATAAAATAACTTATTATACCTTACGCCCAAAATTAAGCAAAATAAGTAGAGCATAAAATCTTTGGAAGATTTATGTGATGATGACTTTAATGCTTAATTTAATATACTTGTCATAAATCTAATTTTAGATTTAAGAAGTATTAAAATTGCAATTTATAATTCTTGGAAAATTAATTGACTATTCTAGAGGAGATAAAGTCAAAGTTTGCAATTGGGAATGTAGCACGAGGTGCACATCGTTTCGATATTCTAAGAACCCAAGGCTTGGCCTAAGGTTTCTGAAATATTGAAAAGGATAATTGACATATCCCAAAGTGACTACCATTTGGATATGGCAGACAAGAAGGAATTATAGAAAGGGCGAGGCTCTAACTTTAAAAATATTTGTCAAAGTTATGTTCACTACTAGTATTGAAATTGGATTTTAAATACTTAGTGTGGTACATAAAATATATGTATTGATGTTCAGAATCCGCTATGAGCTGGATACTGACTTCAAGCCGAGATTTCTCTACGAATCGGAAACGGGACGAAAGTCGCTGTTTCGACCGTGGATACCTAAGTTTAGGAACTACCCTTTGGGTATATACTTAAATTAGGAACTGTTATAATGTAACTAGTTTGACTAGAGACATTATCTCTATATCAGTGTTTAATTCGTTACGGATAAAACCTTTATATTATAGAACACTAAGTGTTTTATTATATAAGATGATACTGAGATAAATACATTAGATGTAAATAACAGAATTTATATTTGAATATAAATAAAATCTCAACATATAAAATGACAAATAAATAGCTCAAATTGATTTGATCAATAGAGACTTATTTGTGGCATTGTTGTCTAGGACACATTTATACAAGACTCGTATATCAACACTTTTGAAGAGTGGGTACTAGGACTGATTTGATATTCAAATAAGGTCTGCGAATCTAGTTTATTAGGTAAGTACCTAAAATACTATTTACTTGGTAATAGTAAAAATGCCACCGATCTGTTAGCCCTATTCATGGTGAAGTAAGTGGGCCCATATCTAGCTAGGCTAGATGTGAACATGAATATTTCGTGACCTTAACAGATGTGGCATCACGTTATGGTTATGTGTTTCTTTTGAAGAACACAAATCGAAAACTTTAGAGTTTCGACACGAAATAGAAAAACAGATCGGCTATAGTATTATTCCCCACGGTAAGACCGAATGGAAAATACTTAAGCACTAGTTTCATACGTACATGAAAGAGTACGTATTCTTTCAAATGAGGACTCCTCCCGAGACACGTCAGTTAGACGGTGTGTTCCGAACTAAAAACTGAATTTTGTTGGACATGATAAGGTTTATCATGAGTCGCTCTGAGCTACTGTTTCCTTCAATAGGATATGTATTATCAGTGCAAAACTTATTTAGAATAAGGTTCCATATAAATCTGTTTGACAGATGTCATATAGGATATGAACAGGAAAGAAACGAGGTTTCTCATTCCTGATAATTTGGGTATGCCAGGCATAACGTTTGGATGATACCAAACTAAGGACCCAAATTGGATAAGTGCCAAATATTATATCCTAAGGGATATTCCTAAGTGAAAACTAGTAACTACTAATCTCACATGAGAACAATGTGATTGTTGCTCACCATGCGGTTTTTCCTGAGAGGAATACCGATATGCAGTGGTCAGTGGGAGGATAGTGATACTCGATGAAAATCGGAGTAATACTGTTCAAGGCACAAGGTCCGTAATGGAACACAAATAGTTCATCAATGATGAATCTGTACCATTAATCTTCGAATACACAAGAACTGAGTATATCAGATAGAGTCAGAAAACACCTAGGGTATGGGTTTCTGATCTAACCTCATAAAGATGTCAATCTTATAAGGTATACCAACCGACTACGTTTTGAGGAAGTGATACGAGGTATCGACTCCCTATTATGGCAAAGTGCCATGAATCCGAAATGGATTCCATGTATAACAACTATTTTGGATACTAGTTGTTGTACCACAAGGCATTGTGCCTATGGTACATTAACGTCTTCAGGGAAGACATACATGGAAGGCAATATACCAACGTACAAAGCTGGGCTTTTGACGGAAAGGTATCGTTATCAACATTGTGTTAATAACGGTTCAACCTTTTACCTGTTGCCATGGTAAATCCATTTTGAAGATGCTTGTTGATAACTGCGTATTTCATTTATGAAATGTGTCAGTTATAGATCAAAATCGCTTTCCTGAAAAGGAAACCTTTTGGAGGATGCTTACAACATCCTGACGATTTTGTATAACCGAAAACATGGTTTGCAGGTTATTCGATCCATGTTTGGATTGAAACAAGCATAAGGTTCTTGGAACTGACGTTTTGAAATAATCATAATGGTTTATGATTTGACTCAAAACGAAATAATTCTTGTGTATATAAGGAGGTAGTAGTGGAGGGCACTGATAATAAAATTCCCATAAAGCAATTGGTGAAAGCTTGGCTTTCATAGATATTTTTTCGTAGAAATTCTCCGTAGAATTCTGGGAGTAACAACCTTTATTCAAGGAATAAAGATCTACAGGGATAGATTTGGAGTTGGTTAACACTCTCTGGAAATTGTACATTTAAAATGTACTTGTATTGGTGTCTCATACGCTTTGAGCATATGGAGTCACAATCGGGTCAATCCAAGTGATAGTCACTGGATTGAAGATTAAGAACATCTGTTTAGTATCTTAGAGAACTAAAGATGTTGTCTTAAACTATGGAGATGAACAACTTGAAGTGACTGGGATCACCGCTGCAAGTTTCCAAACAATTAACACTACGGTACTATAAAGTTTGAATAACGGGACAGTGAGCTGGAAATATTCCGAGCAAGATAACTGTTGCCGAATTAACAACAAATGCGGATTATTGCTGCAGCTGAGGCAGCAATAGAAGCCATTTGGATCGATAATAAATCTAATTAGATTAGATATAGTTCTTTTAGCAGCTGAGCTAGGCGTCAGCACAGGCTAAGGAATTAAGGTCTCATCGACGATCCAGATATATACTTCTATATCATCTGATTCGTTCGGATCATGCATCGTGGCGATGTGATGATCGTATAAATCGCGTCAGAAGATAATTACGAAAATCCGCTGACGAAAATCTTTTCTCAGCAATTTGAGCGAACCGTACATAGTTCGGGTGTGGACACTTGAGTGACTGGCTATGTGCCAAGTGGGAGATTGTTGGATAAAATGACCCATAGCGTCACTATTTGCACAGATCATTGTGTTGTTGTAGCAAATTAACTATGTGACAAGGAAATTGCACTCTCATTATTTGTGATTAAATCACCATAGATATATAAATGAAGAGAGGTCCATATGATTAGTTCCTGGATTGAGATGATATGAGACAGTATCAGTCCACGAAGGATTAATCATTAAATATCCCTAGCCGGAGTATTATCGAGACAGGACATCAATAATGCGGAATAGGCTAGTATTGCACTTGTGCGCGTTGTGAGGGCACAACGGCATAGTTCTCATATATATAAGTATTGGATACTTATGCAAGTGCGATAGGAGGTCGTGTTTCACCGATGGTACGGGAAACAGCTTCGCTCTGGATAGACCCCTCGGAATCCCATTGGTATTATGACTATGTGTCTATGGGAGGCCGAAATCAAGGTAGGTGTGTATAGTCTTAAACTGAGACTTACATCGCTAATACTTACGATAATCGATAGACTTTGGTCTTGGTGGTACAGGGCTTTAACCGGTTCTGCGTACTCCACTTCTGGTGTTATCAGAGAGTCGTAGTGTATTGGGTGTGATGTCAAGACGGAAGTATCACTCAGTCATATTGGAGATGATGTCACGCAGGATACGGTACTAGTGCTCTTGAGTGTTGCGCAACCATCGGGATGTTATGACTAGGTCATGCATATCCGATTATAGAGACTAGTTACCAGACATCCGACATGTGCTTCGGACGGGGCAGACACTTATCCAGCCCCAGCCCTAGCACGTGACTATCCGATACTGGGCCGATATACACAATACTACGGTATACTACGCTTGATACAGATTTATATATTCTTGTAAGAATATTTCTGGAGAATTGGGTAGGCATGGCGCTTTGCTAGAAGCCAACCTTGTCTTGTAAATCGGTATAAATGTAGTACGAGGTACTTACGTGTTCGGATAATCCGACGACCGTATTTACTGCCAACATATACGGAGATCTCATGGGTCGCTTCCTGAAGATTCACCGATGATGTATAACTCGCACTTTAATTAATCTGGGATTAATTAGAAGAGAGAGAAAATTAATCTGGGATTAATTGCGGAGATATTTTATCTGGGATAAAATATTAATTAAAGAGAGAGAACGATTAATTTGGAATTAATCGATAAAATAATATATTCGATATATTATAAGAAATTGGATTTCGACGCGGAATTAAAATTAGATTTTAATTCGGGCGAACGAATTAATTTAGAATTAATTCGTTAGCGATGTGAATAGTGATTTTGCTAGGCGTAATCATTTATTACGACGCGACGGAAAATTCGTTAATTTGGAATTAGCGAACCCGAGCCCGAGAGTGATTGCGAGCGCATTCGCATTTCGAATTCGAACGCGGCACGCAAGTCACATCAAGCGTCAAATCGTTAGTCACATCATGCGTCAAATCAATTGTCACTTTGAGTGATGTGACTGACAACATTCACTTTATTAAAGTGATGTGATGTGACTTAAAGTAAAAAGTAGAAATGATGAAAGCATTAATAGACTTTTGCTTTTTAACTTTTGATATATATGAAAAATGATTATATATTTGTTTTTGTTTTTTGGAAAATGAAATAAAATATAAACCAAAAATCATTTTCTCTCTCTCACTCACCACTCACGGTCTTCTCTTTTCCCTCTCTTTTCATCTTCCTCTCATTCACGGCTTCTAGCCGATTTTCTTCTCTAAATCTTTTGGTTGAAGACCGAAATTTTGAGAAGCAAAATTGAAGATGAGTAGTGCTAGCACACACATGGGTTATATTATGGTGATAGGGAAACGAATTTGTGAGCTTGGAAAGCTTGAAGCTTGAAGCTTCCATGGTGTTCATCATGTTGGAAATCTAATAACCATATCCCAAGATCAAAAACCAGCAAGATATATATAAGAAATGATTAGATTGAAGTTGGCGGAAACAATACTCACAAATAGCAATGTGGATGCAATGGATGAAGCAAAATCCTCCTTTGAGCATGAAGATTTCGGCCAAGCAGTGAAGAGAAGCTCCAAGCTTGATTTGATCCTTCCAAGCTCTAAGATGAGTTTTCCATATCACCTTGTATGATCCCTTGATGGTGCTAGCCAAAGATGTGTTCTTTATGTTCCAAACAAACACAAATACTTCAGTTTTTGCAGATTTCGATTTCGACGCGGAATTAAAATTAGATTTTAATTCGGGCAAACGGTTAATTAGAATTAATTCGTTAGCGACGTAAATAATAATTTCGCTAGGCGCAATTATTTTATTTAAATTCGATTTAATTAACGTCGGCGACGTGAGCTCGGTATTTCGGAAATATCGAACCCGAACGCGTGAGTGAACGTGGGCCCACTTTCATTTGAAACGTGTGGGGCCCACATGACACATGTCATATTATGCATTATTTAATTCTAATGCATTGCATGAAGATTGTGTACAATACACTCAATGGTCTTGTTGGAGTTTCTAGATGTCCCAAGATCAAAACTCAAGCATGAATCATAAGCGAATACAACGATTT